>JAZGTI010001990.1:0-39364 GCA_036877585.1 Botia kubotai
GACAGTCACCGAACCCGATGCACTCGACAGTCACCGAACCGTTGGCTAAGCATCGTTTTACATTGATGCCATATTTTATAATGCCATATTCATTTTATAACTGTACAGAAATATCACTAAGTTCTCAAGATCTGTTTTTGAAAGATTACGTGTTATTGGGAGATCACTGGTTGCCATTTTCAAGATACAGACATTTATCATTTCTGTGCCCTTATATATGGATTAAAAACATCATTTCCAGTTCCTCTGTATTCACGGCACTTCACACTACCTTCATGTTAAAACACTGATATCATCCAAAATAGCTTTTTGTTTGTCCTGTTCTGTTTTTTTTTCTCCAGTTTCGTGCTTGGTTAGGTGAATGTTTGTTAAACCTTACAGGCAACGTTTGGTGAAACGTTACACAAACAATTCTGTATTCCAACAACCAACTAACCCCAAACAGCCCTGTTCTGTTCCCCTCAGCGGAGACTGCTGTGACTGCTACTGCGGTATGTCAGTGTTTTTGTCCTCGCTGTATTGCAGACTTTGGGTTCTCATGGCCAGGCTGTCCATGTAAATTCATCAGTATAACAATTTTCCGCCCGTTCTGTTTCACAGCTTTGCCTTTGTTTAAAAGCGAGCTCAGTACCACACTGATATCACACAGTATCGCTCAAAGAAAATGAAGGGCGACAGGTGAAAGCCTATTTTAGTGATGTTTCATTTTCTATTTTTAAGACTGTATTTATTTTATTGTGGTTTGCACAGCTGAAACCAGTAATCTCTTGTGGTCATTTCAGAACACAATTGTACAAATAAAATTTTTACAAGTTTAAAACGTTGTGTATTGAATGTTGTTGGTCTTTGTATTGTTGTATAAATCATTTTACGTCACTTCTTCCTGTAAACACTGACTGATTTGATAGATCTTATCAAGGATAAATGTCACAGAATTTCACAGATAGCTCGACAGAAGTAATGAACTCTTTTAACTATGGTACACCGAGTTTATTCTTTCTAATAGATTTACATGAGAAAGAAAAACATAATTTAGGTCATATCTGCATCCATTCTTGATAATAAAGTCCAACACTTACACAGTATGGCTATTGGCTGATAAATAATACACAATGAATAATAATGAATAATACACACAACGATTGTTACATGTGGTGCTTTTGTTAAATCACTTCCTATAAAAATGCATCGATCATCTATAATTCACTGGTGATGGTTGGGCTTCTGTGTTAGACATCATTTTCCTGGGTGTAGTTTGTTTGATGCCAACAGTACTGTAAAAACAGTCGTATCCTGTTATTGATGTCTTTGATGTGCTTATCGTGTAAGGTTACTTGGTTTATTGCATTCACATGATCATGACAGGTGGGTAGGCGTGGAAGGTTAGTCATTGTCTCACACGAAGTCTCATCATACTTTTAAACTATTTTTATCATTTCCATTGTAAGTGCTGTACTGTTGGGTTTTAAATGGTTCCAACTGTTTCTTTGAATACCCGTATTATTTAGATCCTATTGGAAACTTGAGGGATATTTACTCAAAGCATCTCCTCTCAGATTTCCTGGAGGGATTCTCAATATTTCGTGCCTTGACCTTGTGTCTGGTGCGGACGTGGCAGGAACGTTCAAGCGTGTCTGACTGATCTTGAGTCTTTCTCCCCTTTTCACAGATAAAATCATCATCACAGTCCTCAATATCGTCAGTCATCAGATGATTAAAGGAAGTGCTCAGATCATCTGCCGGCTGATTCTTGCCTCTGTTTCCTGTCTGTGTTTTGCTGACAGCTCTACGCTCGTGTCTGGTTCTGATTCTCCTGATGTCGTCTTGATCCACTAAGCTCAGAACTGCTTTACTCAGCTGCTGGAACAGCTGCTCAGCACTGGAGCCCCTCACCAGCAGAGACTCTGGTGTGATGCCTCTCTCAAGCTCTCGAACAACCTGGTGCACCAGCGTTCCACGGTACAACCTAAACAGCAGAGATGAAACACTCATGATTCCAAACTGATGAATGAAATGGACGATCTCTGTCGATTCATAATTTGAGTCATTATTTTGGAGGTGATTTTTTTTCATTTGCATTCGGCCTGAATGCAATGATAGGATGTCCCAATCACCTGTCCAACTGCGTTCATATGTTTTAGAGGAGGCGTGGCTTTGAGAGCACTCTGAAGGGAGGGCTAGCTTGCTATTGCCAACCTCTCCAAAACATTTTTGTACATTTGAAATGGAAAGCATTTGTGTGACAATGAACGCATACACAATGCAAGTGAAGGCCTGAGAAATGAAAGGATGCTGTACCGCGCACACTCTGGTTCTGGAACTGGACGACACAGTAAGCTGTTGAGACATAGACTCCAACCCAGACAGCGCTGCCACTGGCTGTACAGATGAGCCACCTCTAGGTCCAAACCGATCCTTCCTCCATGAATGAGTAATTTTCTTAGCCGGGACAGGGCGTCTAAACCCCCACCCCAAAAAATATCACACATATTTCAGCGATCATAATAGAAAAATGTTCTACTAAAAATAATATGGCAAATATATCATTTGAGGTGCCACATTCTGTGCATCATCTTTTGCTAGGAACATATTAGCAAGCTGGTGATGTATAATGATATCAGTACACCCTTAAAAAACTTCTTAAATAGTTCTTCACAATGATGCCACAGAAGAACCATTTTTGGTTCCCCATTAAGTCAAAGGTTCTTAAAAGAACCATTTCTTTCTTACCTTTTTGTATTCTAAAGAACCTTTTGCCACTGCAAGGAACCTTTTGCGCAGGTTCTTCATGGAACCATACAGCCAAAAATGGTTCTTCGATGGCATCGCAGTTTTTTAAGACGGTACCTGTCTGTGTGTTGGACTCAGTTGTAAACGTTCCATAGACCATCCCCAGCAGTAGAGCCCAAAGATGCAACAGACTCGGCTGAGGCTGTGCGTTTACTAGCCAGTAGCGCGTCACAAACACGTGCAGCTGCAGATGAAGTGGGATGCCTCTAGAGGAGTCAGGTGACACGCCCAAAGTGTCCAAGAGAACCTGAAGCCGCAAGCGATGTGGTTCCTAAAGACATTCGACAAACGTATGAAATGTCCGCTTAAATTCATAAACCCAATTTAGATTTCTGTTAGCAGAGCTATCAAGACTAGCGTGTGTTGCACAATTATTACCTTGCATAATGTTTCCAGTTTAAGACCGTCTTTCACCTTTGTCTCTACAGCTTCAACCTTTGAACTGGTTAGAATTAACCCTTCTCTGTCATACTCTGTTATGTGGCAGTTGTTGGCTGTCACATGTTTGTCTGTTGTTTGTTGTCCCCCGAGCAACAGCAAACCGTAAAGCACCTGTCGGATGGGACGAGTGCTCTCGCTGCTGCTGGGCAGCTCAAAATCTTCAACCTGAGGGGTCATAAAAACCCGTTTCAGTAGCTGTACATCAACGATGAAGGAGCTCATCTTTCCCTCCAGCAGAGGCCTCAGGCTCCAGCAAGGCAGAGCTCGCAGGGCACCTGTACAGACTGTTGCTACAATTGTTCCTGAGTTGAAGAACTCGGACAGATAACCACTGACGAGCTTGTACTCCCTCATGCCCTTAAACAGAGCTTCACGGGTCACGTCTTCCTCCTCTTTGTCTTTTATGCGCTTGAGAAGATCGTCTATGGCCGTCTCTGGCTCTGAAAAGCGAGATAACCAGGTGAGCAAGCTTTTGATATCGACAAAGTCACCGCGCATCGTGTGCACCGTCCATGTGCTATCGGTGATATTCTGCAGCTTCACGTAGTCGTTGCCTAAGATGCAGGCGAAGAGTGGCAGAAGGTCCTTGCTCATGTTGTTGAAAGACGCACAGAATCTTTCCACTGTAAAATGTTTGCTTGTGATAAATTTTTTTTGGTTAAATCTATCCACACTGACGCTTTTCCACTCAAAATATTGAATTGGGATGATTCCTGCCGGGAGGTCGAAGATATAGAAGTCACTATCATTGGACAGAACTGGACAGTTCCACTGTTTAGCTAACGCAGCGATCTCCCAATCAGCCTCTTCAATACACTGAACGAGCGGTACCTTGAGTTTGTGAAGTGTCTGTCTGAACACGTTTTTAATAAGAAGAGGGAGAACCGTCCCTCTCTGACCTGTTGACAGGCTGTGGGCCAGCTTTATTTTGTCCTGATGTCGGGACTTGAGGGTCTCGAATTTTTTGTTTGTGTGGTCGGACCCACCATCGAGCACAACAAAAGGGGAAATGTCACAGTCTCTAAGATTCTGGAAGAATTCTGTGATTAAATCTTCAAAGACATCATAATCTCCTCCATGTATCTGATCCAGATGACAGTTAAAGTAAAGGCTGTAGTATAAATTACATCCATCAATAATCAGTCGACTGTTTCTAAACGGACAGAACCTTAAAAAATTATTGTTGCTGCTCTCAATGTAGCTCTTCAGCCCCTTGACCCCCATGTTGAGCTATTGGTCCGTCCCTAAATTACATAGAGATTTGTCACTTTAAATAATTACAGAATAAAACAATACTGTACATGCTGTATTTTATACTGTATATACATTGTAAATGTTTCTAACCTGTTATATATTATATAATATATAATTTATATATATTATATAATATATATGTAATATATATATATATGTTGTATATATATGTTATATGTTTGTATATATAATGTAAGATGTAGGTAAACACTTAAAACGTAAAACATTTTGCGTTATTTTATGATTTTCCTCTGCATCTTGTTTGCCATGATAATATTTGCTCAATTTTAAACAAATATATTGGGCAAAATATGAATATTAAAGATATTGAAAACTTACCGTGTTTTCAGGAATGAAAGTCTGGTCTGATCGTCAGACGTCTGTGTGTTTCGTTTTGTGCATTAGTTCGTGATTCGATGTCAATATCTGTTATATGAAACTGATGGGAAAGCGAAACTTACGATCACGTGACATGCAGACTTTCCGCGAATCGAAACATGGCAAGAAGAAAACAGCGCATGATCTAAACACAGCAACATGCTTTCTTACATGTTTCACGCGTTTAAATGATGAATTATTCATTTGTGAATAGAAATATGGAATTCATGTCGTAAATATATGTTGCGTTGAATTCCATAAAGGAATCTAGAATCAGGCAGTTTCTAGAGTTTGGTAATGTCTTTAATTACTGTCATATTTTTATTATTGCGGGCTGTTTTTGTAAAGCTTACATTTAAAAGCTGCTAAAATAACAATGAAGAAGTACGCAATTCTGTATCCTCTTTGAATATTATTTACTTCAACAGATATGAAAAGAAATTAAGTTACACATCAATAAGACAATATGTTATGAATATATCGATAATACATATGAATGAAAATCATTCACGGGTATATTATTTGACAGAAGCAGATTTTAGCATTGTCTTGCAAGACAAAGTTAGCGCATTTGGATATGAGAGGGTAACTGTGACAAGATGCCTGACTTGAGCTCAAATGAACACATTGTGGAAATGATTTGCAAAACAACTAGTTTATGAACTAACTGTAGATATGGTTATGCAGAGCCCTGTCCTTCTTCATTACCCTGTTAGTGCCTGTGGAAAAT
This sequence comes from Botia kubotai, assembly GCA_036877585.1. Taxonomy (NCBI): domain Eukaryota; kingdom Metazoa; phylum Chordata; class Actinopteri; order Cypriniformes; family Botiidae; genus Botia; species Botia kubotai. The sequence goes on from JAZGTI010001990.1 coordinate 5,594, forward strand.
GAAAATGGCCGCCTCATGCAGTATGTTCTGTGAGGCAGTTGGGCCTTTTTTGAATGACAAATGTGCTTTCTATAAAAAAACAACGCAGAGAGGATTCGGGTCAGTGAAAAGAAGGGCTGAGGTTAGGCTCCTCAGGTAAGAATCTCTGTCATGTGAAAAGATTGATAACAGATGTTATAAATGATCACGAATGACAGTATGTTTAACCAGTGATCTGTGTATAGATATTGATATAATATATATATTTATTTGTAATTGTTAATAATAAAAGTAGTAATTGTTTTTATTGTTTAATTGCTATTAGTAATACTTCATTGTACTGTATTTGATATAAGTATATATGCTGAAACTCTAATATTGATGTTAAATTATTTTTGGTAGAAAAAACTTTGATATGTCTCTATGCAGAAACTGGCTTTCAAAAATAAACGTTTAGATATGCAACAGATATCCAAAAGATATGCAATCAAAAGCTAAAAATGTTTATTGTAAAACAAAACCCTAAGAAACTAATTCTTATAGACTGACTCGTAACGCTGGATGGTGAAGTGAACTTTTCTGTTGTTTCGTGTTACAGATCAACAGTTGGGTGACTGTAATCAGCTTCAGAGTCATGTTGATTTTTCTGCTGCTCATGGCAATGTTCGGCCGGGGTAAGAACCGCGTCACGTTCTGTCACAGTTCATTAAAGCATTCTGTAAATACATACACTGTAAATACATTGTAAACAGCATTCTGTAAATACATTGAGCTTCAAACGTCTGAGGTCACACCAAAACACGCTTTTCATTTAATCCTGTAAATAAACATTTTAGCATTTTGAAAACTGTCCACTTTGTTTTAAATTGGTAAAATAGAGAAGCATGTGTATCTGTCTCAGACTTTTAGAATCCGCTGCATGTGAATCTTATTCCTAAATGAATGTCTCCTGATTGGACAGGCCAGGCACGGGTGAGCTACGGCATGGAGTTCATCACGGCGTTCCCAGAGAACGTTGGTTTTCTCAGTCCATTTAACGCACAGAATTCCCTCAACTTCACGCCTCTCTATTCGGACACTGAAGTTCATGTCTACTTCAAGGGCAGCCTAATATACAGCACTACACTGGAGGAAGGAGAGACAGAGAATTACATACTGCCTGCAGATGTTGAGGAGGCAGAGTTCACTCAGTCCCTGAAGTCCGTCAGAATCGTCAGCTCCAAACACATCGTGGCAGTATCCATCACTGAGCATGGTGACAGCGTGCAGACCAATGTCCTTCAGCCATCTAACAATCTTTATTGGTATTATCTCATCCCCTCTCTGAACTACACTGAAATTCTTTCAGCGTTTCATCAAGAGTCAGACAATGCCAGCAAAAAATACAGCTTCTTCAGACTGATTGTTATCAACGCGCAAGGTGTAAACAATAATATCACAATTGCCCGGTATAATGCATATTATTATACATATGAGAGATTTGTACTCAAACCCTGGGCCCTTCTTCAGCTACCACTCAATGGTTCGGAATACCGAGTATATGGCATTTATAAATTAGCTGTGCTAGTGTCCCACCCGTGTTTAAAAGCAACCAAATGTAAATGCAACATGGTGGTGAACCAACTACGTTCTTACATTGAGGGGGGGCTGAGTTTTGTTGTGCCCTCACTAGACAACATGAGTTATCTGCATGTGACTGATTACTACTATTGGGCCAGCGCAGCAGCAGCTGGTAATGTGGAGTTTGTGGAGTCGACTCGGTATGTCAAAACAAACTATAGTTCCTTCCTTAGACTCATCGGCCCAGGTCAGATCATAGACGTCATTCCAGAAAAGATGTTCTCTGCTTGCTACCAAGTGCACTTCAGCACGACTTATGGCAACGTGCTTGTGATTGCTGAAACAGTCAACAGATCTCAGGTGCATATAGACACGGATCCGCTGGTGTCTCACAGCTGGAGCACTGTTGCTGGTTCAAATTACTCTATAGTATCAGTGTCTCTTAACAGCAGGCGTGTCATCTGGCATCCAACCTCCAAAATCGGAGTGTATATGTTTCAGCGGATGGCCAGCGGAACTCAGTACGGAGGCCCAGCGGTGCCCTTGAGCGATAAACCAGGTAAATCTTATATCTATATATATATATATATATATTGTGTGTGTGTGTGAGAGAGTATATATACACATATACACGTTGTATGTACATACATACATTTACATATAAATATATGCACACAAGTTTATATATTTGCATATTCATGACGTTATCCTGTTTTTGCATCTGGTGTTGCCGTTGTAGATCTGTGTCGCTTCTACTCTGAACTGTCACGTTCAGTGTTTTCATACACCTGAATGCCCAATAAAGCCGTTGTCATATTCTGTACACACATTCTGTAAAATTAGTATGAAAGTATGAAATAACAAAACGCGAGCCATTAATATTAAAAAATAGTTTAACTATTGTAATGCATTGTAATGTATTGTAACTTGTAGTGCATTTTTCTACTGAATGAAACTCAGAATTTATGCAAAAACTTTGTCGCTATGCACTTCTTGCGCGCCCGTGCGTGCCGTGCGTGTTGCGCGCGCCTGCGTGTTGCGGGGCCGCACTGGGACCGTGGCATGAGCAGGAGGGGGCGGGGCTGACTGGCTGTGAGTGACAGATGCTTTGCCTAAACAATGCCACAAAAACAACGTGAGATCTTTGTTATTATGAGAAGTGTAAAAATATTCCCGGTTTGGGAAACTGTGGCGGGACAAATTAGACTGTGAACCACTATAGTGTAAGTGATGAATGAGAAACACTGAAATCTTACATGTTAAACCTGCCAGTATTCATCTCTAAACATCATCAGTGTTCAGAATTTACACTCACTCAGTTTGTATAAGCAACACTTTAGTCAGTGTTGACTGAACACTAGCACAGTGTTTGTTCAGCACTTGTGTGTCAAATCTCCCAACATTATTTTGCTGTGTGTGTCTGTGTGTCTGTGTGTATGGACGGGCCAATGGCAGACAGAGGAAACTTGTTTGGAAACAGTATTTTTGCTGTTCTGTTTGGTGTCACGGGTGCTGCTGAAAATAACACATAATGTGTGTTGTGTTTGTGTGCATTTAGACCCGACTGGCTGTTATTTCCTCCCCATTGAGTACACAGTCGGTCCTTCACCGATGTCATGGCCTGAGTCTCTTCAATACTGTATGTCTATAAGCGCCGAGCTGATCAGCCCAACCACAGTGAAGGCTTACAAGATGCTGACAGGCGTTCTGAAGAAACTAACCAGACAGGAGTACTGGATCGGACTGCGACGCAATCTGCTTACATTAGAGTGGTTCTGGTACAAGGGGAACAGGCTTATAGAAGTCAACTACACGCAGTGGAACGCTGGAGAACCGGGTGATCCTGGGATGGGCATGTGTGTGTCAGTTTTGCCAAACATGACGTGGAACAGTCTTCCGTGCTGTACTCTCCTGAAGCCCATCTGCTACAAACCGTCTGAGGACGAGCCCGAGTAATTCTCCCCGAAAATAACCAGCCCTGCTTTGTAGCAACGTAAATAAAACAGCGATTAATCAGTAAAAAATACAGCGGTTGCCCAAAATGTATGTTAAAAAATGTCATGACATCACTTGATGATTTTGGCATATTCATATATTAACTTTGTATTGTTAAATTAGTTTATTTGTCACATAGAAACAAATATAGAAAACACAAACAACATAACAACAATTATACAAATAATAAAATCAAATACGAGAATAAAATAAGCAGAATAAGAAAAAAGATAAATGATATGATGAATTATATAACTGAATTATATAACTTATATAAATTATATAAGTTATATAAATGATATATGATGTAAATATGTGAACCTACTTCAACTGCTACCATAGAGAAGTTTAATAAGCTGTAATTTGTTCTAGTAAATAGCTGTGAAATGACAATATATCTCGTATGACCTTCACTTCACACTGATATTATGTCTGTATGAATATTGTTTTTGGCTTATATCTCATGTACATTAATATATAATCTATAATATATCACACTGTTTAGAAACAAAGATTCATATGTGGTTGTCGGTGCTTTATCTTTCTGTTACTGTTAAATATGTATTTTAATATATGTTACCAGAATGTTGTTATGTTTGCATACCTGTGTGTTTAGTGTTTAGTTTAGTGCTAAAGTCTGATAATAAACTTTTATAACTGAGTGTGCATAATATTCTGTTAAAGGTCAAAAAAGTTAAGTGATGTAAAACTACACAGACTGTAAAACTACACAGACTGTAAAACTACACGTACTGTAAAACTACACGGACTGTAAAACTACACGGACTGTAAAACTACACATACTGTAAAACTACACGGACTGTAAAACTACACGGACTGTAAAACTACACATACTGTAAAACTACACGGACTGTAAAACTACACATACTGTAAAACTACACGGACTGTAAAACTACACATACTGTAAAACTACACATACTGTAAAACTACACGGACTGTAAAAGTACACACAGACTGTGGCTTGTTACGGGCTATTATGGTGCTCATGTCAATAGATCATTATGCAAAGTTCTGTGGGGTCAGAAATGTGCTTTGAATACAAATTGGGCCTGTGCTGTACAAAACACACACAGATGAAGATCATTTGTTCAGAGGCGAGAAGAGCTCGAAACATCAGGTGAGTCACGCTGGCAACACACAACACAATAGTTCAGTGCAGTGTCTTGCATGAGGAAAATGGAGGTTTTTCAGATCTGAATTAAGATGGACGAGTGTGGAATGTTGGAAATTCCTGATTTGTGGGTTTAAAGAAGGCGGGCAGTCTGACATGAAGAGCAGAAGAAATGAATTAAACACGAGCACAGCTTACATTATCTGCCGTGTGTAAGTCATGTTTAGCTATTGAAAGAGTTTCAATTTATGTGTGCAATTAAACTCTCTGTGTAGCAATAGCAAGTGTGTTAGTATCATAATGACTAGAATTTTTTTTCTTTTTGAAATGAAATTCTAAAACAGATTTTAATTTATTCTACACACTCATCAAAAAGTGCTTTATGCTTGTAATGTCTTACCGTGTGCGTGCAGTGTATGTGACACACAACAGGTACATACATACATGTAATGTAATGTCTTAACATGTGTGTGCAGTGTATGTGACACACAACGGTTACATACATACATGTAATGTAATGTCTTAACATGTGTGTGCAGTGTATGTGACACACAACGGTTACATACATGTAATGTAATGTCTTAACATGTGTGCGTGCAGTGTATGTGACACACAACGGTTACATACATACATGTAATGTAATGTCTTAACATGTGTGTGCAGTGTATGTGACACACAACAGGTACACACATACATACATGTAATGTAATGTCTTAACATGTGTGTGTGCAGTGTGTGACACAACGGTTACATACATACATGTAATGTAATGTCTTAACATGTGTGTGCAGTGTATGTGACACACAACGGTTACATACATACATGTAATGTAATGTCTTAACATGTGTGTGCAGTGTATGTGACACACAACAGGTACACACATACATACATGTAATGTAATGTCTTAACATGTGTGTGCAGTGTATGTGACACACAACAGGTACATACATACATGTAATGTAATGTCTTAACATGTGTGTGTGCAGTGTGTGACACAACGGTTACATACATACATCTGGGTGTTTCAATAATATGAATTTACCTCATTTCTTACTGTAAAACAATTTAAACACATTTATAACAATAAAATATTAATCACATGGTTTCTGTCTCCTACAGCTTGGCTGATATAAAACTAATAACTATCCAATCAGCTGCTCTTGTCTCACACAGCTACAGAATGCAGGTGATGCTGGTAATGACACAGTTAATGACACTGTTAATGACACTGGTTTGCCCGGGTAAGTCATCTCTTCTGTTTATATTAGTTTACTTTGTCTGCTCACTCAGAAAAGCAGATAGTTATAAAAGTTATAAGTGATTATTAATTGTTTTACAGTGGGGAATTACATTTAAATTTATGTGTTTGACAGACACTTTTATCCAAAGCGTCTTAACAGTACATTTAAGCTATACAGTTTATCAGTATGTGTGTTCCCTGGGAATTGAACCCACAACCTTTTGCGTCGCTAACACAATGGTCCAGTGGTTGAGCTACAGGAACCACAGCTGCAGTATTAATGATGTTCTGATGTATTGACAGGGCTGTCAGTGGTGAGTCACGGAACAGATTTCATCACCACTTTTCCAGAAAACATTGCCTACTACCACACCCAGAATTCCCAGAGCACGCTCAGAATCACTGCTTTCTATCATGGCACCAATATACATGTGATCATCAACAGAACTGTTGTATATGAGAAAATACTGAGTTCTGGACAGACTCAAAGCGTTCATTTCCCCGTACATACAAAATACAAAACTAACTCCAAACTTCCGTGTGTGAGAATTATCAGCAGCAGGTCGGTCGTGGTGCTGTGGAGCACCCAGCGAGGAGACAGCGTACAGACTAATGTTGTGCAGCCTACCGAAAACCTCGGCCGTAATTATTTAATACCTGCATTGGATTACAGTGAGAGGAGTGGCTTTTATAACGCGCTGAAGTCGTTTGATGAGACCAGCAAAACACACAATACCTTTAGACTGATCATAATCAACGCTCTAGATGTGTTAAACAGCATCTGCGTCCACACAGCTGGTATGAGAGATAGGAATGTCACTCTGACCCCTTACCAAATTTACCAGGTTTACACTAATGGTTCTGAGATCACCGTTTCCTCCAGTGGGAAGGTGGCTGTGTTGCTGACCCATCCGTGTGTGGAAATACCAGGATGTGGATGCAACATGGTGGTGAGTCAAGTTCTCCCAGATAATCTGTGGGGTGAGAAATTTGTGATCCCGTCACTGAGAAACACAAGCGCCACTTGGCTACATGTGACATTATCAACGAAGGTCATGTTCAGAGGTGTGGATCTTCATAGGCATCCAACACAGCTAGTGTCCTTCCCCTACCTTCAGGAGAAGTCCCAGTTCACTGATGCAGGAGAGAAGATACCCCTCAGGGTTGTGAGCCCAGGTCTTATTTTTGAAGTTGTCCCAGAAAGCATGTTTGCCGCCTGCTAACTGGTGCAGTTGAGCTTGAGTGAGATCGTGGTGATTGAGGGATGATGTTCATATAGACTCAATTCTAACTTAAAATATTCCTCAATATCCGTGTCTCTAACTGGTACACATGTCATCTGGCATCCCGCCTCCAAGATCGGAGTGTACATGTTTGAGAGGATGCACAGCGGGATTCTGTACAGAGGATCAGCTGTAACTTTAAGTGATATTCCAGGTAAAATTAAACTTTTTTGTGTACAACAAAATTACATTAATGATATAATCAACATTAAATTGCTCTTTTTGAATTCAATAATGGGAATCTTTCACAGTAAAACGGGATATTTAATTAGGGAAAGAAAAATGTAGAGCTTAATATAATATGACAGGTGCTTCAAAATTAAATGACTTCCAAAAGATTTAAGAGCTTTAAAGAGATTAAAGTAAAAATAAAAATTCATCATTTAGTCATTCCAAACCTGTATGACTTTTTCTCTTCTGTGGAACACAAAAGAAGATATTTTGAGAAATGTCTCTGTGGTTTTGTGTCCATACAGTGGAAGTTGTGGGTGTTGCTGATGTTTGCTTACCGTCAGATTTCAAAATATCTTCTTTTGTTCCTCAGAAGCAAAAACAATGAATAAATGATGGAAGCCTATTTTTAGTTTTGGGTCAATTACCCCAAACCAATAATTATTCATTTAACACTGTTCATCTGCTGGAAGATATAGTCCTCAACATGGAAACTGTACCAGAACGTTGCTATGCAACAAAAATAACAGAAAATAAATGTAATGATATTATCCACTCCGCTCACTATTGTGAACGTAATAGAACAGAAACCTTGTGTTTGTGTCAGTCATCCCAGAGCACATCTGAGGGTGTGCATGTATGTGCTTGTGTGCACTTAGATCCAGATGGCTGTGTGGCAGAGCCAGCATCATTTACAGCTGGCACCGATCTCATGAACTGGCCTGAGTCTCATCAGTACTGCCTGAATGCAACATACCAGCTGGCCACACCCAGCAGTCCCAACGGCCAATCAAAGATGGTCGACTGGCTGCAGAAAGAAGCTCTTCATGAGGACGTCTGGATTGGACTGGTTGGACTGGTACTGGCAGCCGGGCAATGAGAGCCATCACAATGTGAGCTACACGGTTTGGGCTGCTGGACATCCAGATGTGCCCTGGAAAGCCATGTGTGCTACTGGCCACCTGGATCTCACAGGGAATTTCTGCTGGAGGAGTGTGCTGTGTTATAAACAAATGAAGCCCGTCTGCTACAAAACAGCCCAAATATTTAATGATATAACCTTTAAAAACCTGCGTCATACTCTGTTTTAAATCTTGACCAAATCTGACCTCATTTCTGACCCGTTTTTTGCCGTTTGCTTTTATTTTTTAAGTTGGCAAAACCACCAAAGTTTAATCGTTACTCTTAATAATGCATCTAATGGCCATTTCAAATACTTTTGGTTTCTATATCTTTGGTTTCTATGGTTACTGTGGCATTTAATGAAGCTGCAACTGTTTTGGCGCTTAATAGAGAGCAATTTGATTCATTATTAGTTTCTAGAAGGACTCTAACGTTCATGGGTGGGGCTTCAGATGTGAGGTTTATAAAACAACGACTGTTGCACACACACCTCCAACCGAATACCTGCGTGCTGTGAGTTTTAAACTCTTTTCCATCAAAGATAACTTCTTTCAAGCAGGTCACTGTTACAGAGAATGTAATAAGATATCATTATAAAGTCTGCGTGTATGGAAGTAGAGAAGTGAAATAGAAAAGAGATGAATGAAATTATTGATCATTATTTGGAAACAGATTCATGGCAAATGGCGTGTACTCTCTCACACATCATTAATGTAAGAATTAGACCAATGAGAAGCATGCTGACAAACGCACTGTAAACACTGATGAGCCGTGAGCCGTGCAGAAATATGATATATACAGTAAACGTACTGAACTGCTCAGATCTGAAGTACCCGCAGGGTGTTTGTGGTGCTTTGTTTTGGCTGCGCTGATTTGGCTGCGTTTATACACAGAATAACTGTGACAAAATGGTTGAAATCACAGAGAACGACACGCATTTAAATGCATGTGAATACATGCGGTGAACATACAGTGTGATAAATCATTTGTAGGAATTTTATAGCAAAGGGAAATTTGTGTATTTTCTAAAAATCATTTCCACAAATGTGGCGTGTGCTAAAGTTTCTGGTGTAGTCAAGATTTTACGCAAATCTTGTAACAAGAAAAAAAAGAAACATTTTGCAAGTCAAATGTGTGTGAACTCAAATAAGAATTCCAGCCCAGAGCTGATATTACAGAGACAAGACGCACTGAACAACATATCAGGTATGATATTACACTGTACATGAGTTAAGAGTATGAAACTGGATTCTTGTTTTGATCAGAAATGTAGAACAGAACTTTTGTAGAACAGACGAGTAAAAAACATATTCGCTGTAAAATGATGAAATATTTTAAAAATCATTTCTAAAGAAGAGCTGAGGAAAATTACAGCAGGATCAAACAAACACTTTGCGTAGATATTTGTAAATGAAACATGTGTATGATGAGGCAGACGCAAATATATTTTGTTACATACATTCAATGTATGTACATGGCTTAAAATAGTTTAGAGGTGTATTTAACTGTATAAATAAGTGTGGAGTACAAACTGCTCTGGTGTCTTGTAACATAAACGAACATTTTAAAATTTTGTTCATTAATTTATTGTGGTAGTCAAAGTTTTTTCAAAACAATTGTTTTGCCAGACATTAAATCTTTTTAAACTTAAAAATGGTTTTTTGTTCTGTAAATCTTATTGTCTTTTCCAAAGAGGAAAACCTTTATGTTTTAACTTTACTTGGATTTCTTTTTCATTAGCTAGCCCCATTATAGTTTCAATGAGCTACTTTTGACAGTTAATTCCAGTCAGAGCAAAAAACGTGTCATTTTAGTTCTTTGTCTTTTCTTCCAGCACTGATGCGCATCATCGAGCTACAGTCATGATTGTTCTTCTACTGATCGTGTCAATGATCTGCAAAGGTAGGAGAAAAACCTCCATCTTGTAATGAGAACTGAGTTCTTTAAACAAAGCATCGCTCTGTTTGAATTTGATGACTGTTTGATTGCACAACAGTGAGTCATTTGTACTTTATGTTGTATATTTCTAAGGTCTTGCAGTGGTGAGCTACGGCGACAGTTTCATCACGGCATTTCCAGAGAATATCGGTTTCTTCTACCCGTTTGCTTCGGAAAGATATCTGAGGGTGACGGCGCTCTACGCTGACACCACCATCACGGTCTTCAACACCTCTGACAGCTCTGGAACGCAGATAGCAAACCTGCAAGCAGACACAAGCATAACTCTGTCATTTCCAAACGCTGAATTACACCAGCTGAACAGCTCCACGGCAGCTGTCCGAATTACCAGCAACAAAAACATCGTGGTTCATTCTGTCAGTCAGATAGACATCAGTCCGGCAAACAGCGTCCAGACCAATGTTGTTCAACCTGTCGCAAATCTCGGCACGTCCTATCTGCTCCCTTCCCTGAATTACACAAACGTTCTCACAACGTTCAGCGTATCTCCACCAGCCAGAGAACCTAAAAGATACAGCACGTTCAGACTGATCATCATCAACGCGGAGGAACAGGAAAACAGTGTCACGATAGTCAGGAAAATATCACAGGCGTTTCAGGAAACAGACCTCAAGATCCCGTCATACCAGCTCGTGCAGGTGGAGGCTGATCCTGCCATGGTGGAGGTCAAATCCAGCCATAAGATGGCGGTTCTGCTGACCCACCCGTGTCTACAAACCCAAAGCTGTAAATGCAACATGGTATTGACTCAGATTCTGCCCACACAATTTCAGGGGCAGAATTTTGTCGTGCCCTCCATTCCAGATATAACTCAGAGCATCTTACTCATGACATCCACTTACAACACAAACTCTCTCACTCAAAATAACGCCCCATTACTGCCCAGTTCCTCAGGGTTCCTGACACTTTCAGATCAGACAGAAACCCAGTATGTAACAGCGTCTGGCAGCGTGTCCCTCAGACTGATCAGTCCGGGGCTGATCATTGAACTGATCCCAGACAACATGTTTGCTGCCTGTTTCCTGCTGCACTTCTATTCCACCAGTAAACAGGCTTTTGTGATAGCTGAAACCGACAGCAAAGATAAGCTGCAGACACACAGCGGTGTGGTTTCAGGAGCTCAGTGGACGGCCATTACTGGAACAAAATACTCTTCAGCCATAATAACTCTAACAGACACAACAGACATTATCTGGCATCCGACCTCAAAGATTGGTGTTTATATACTGGAGAAAACTGGAACAGCAGTCTATGGAGGCCCGGCCATAGTTATACATGAAAAACCAGGTAAAACTCCCCAGCTAACAATTGTAGGTTGTAAGAATGTTTCCTAACGTTTCCATAACAAAAAGTGTTATTTTAAAAGTTCCAGAAATGTTCAAAATGTCTAGTTTTTAGATGTTGCATTAACATTGTTGCTCGACTATAAGAACGTTATTCAAACATTTTATAATTCTGTGATGTTTTTTAAATGTTCCACTAACTATTACATTTTTCATAAAGATGATACATAACAAAAACATTTTGCTAACATTACTGCAAGATCATTTTTGATAACTTTTAGAAAACATTAAGAGAATGTTAGCCAGCGTTCTTAGAATGTTCCCTGTTACCTGGATCAGTTGGTTTCTTTAATTAAACACGTAAACTATCGTTTATTGCACAGATTAAAATGAACAAATTGTCCTTCAGCACGTTCTTGTGATTTATAACATATTATTAACCGGTAACATTGTAACTGATTCCTGCTTTCAGATCCTAATGGATGTGTTGTGATTCCTGGAGAGTTTGAGGTCGGAAATGAAGCTCTCAGCTGGCCTGAGTCCCTGGAATACTGCACCAGCCAACAGAAACAATTCGCCTGTCCTTCAGGAGAAAAGCTCCAGGTGGAGCTGGCTGATGGTGTTGACACAGACGATAAGAAGGGCTGGATTGGTCTGCGGCGCAGTCTGATGACCACAGACTGGTACTGGCAGAAAGAGCAAGTCCCATCAGCATCAGCACCACTGGATTACACTCACTGGGCCAATGGACATCCACTTGACAAACTGAGGGGCTTTTGTGCATCACTGTCTCTGGACGGTAAAGATGATTTCAAATGGAAGAGTTCAAACTGCTGTGAGAGAAAACTTCCTGTTTGTTACCAAACCCCCACCTGTCTCACTCCCTCACCTCCCATTTATACAAGAACCTTTTCATAGCCTTTCATTTAGAGTTACAGCTCCACAATGTGTCTCACTGCCCACTCAGACACTTTTCATGTGTTGTTTTCATATGACATTCATTCACGTGTGTTTTGGTATAAAATGTTTGTGGTTTCTGGCTGTTTAGAAGCGTGATTAGCATAATCATCAACTGAAACAGAAGCAGGAGGTAAAATAGACTCTGTATATGTGTATGTAATTATCAGAAGAGATATAAATAAAGTATATGAGAGCTTCATGTGAAGTGCTTTATGTAATCATATACATAACCACAGGAAATAATATGAAAATAATTTGGATGTCACACTTTGTATTGTACTTCACTTTACTATGACCATAAACATTAATCAGTTTATTGTAGTTTTAGCAAAAATGTAAGTACATATTCTGCGCTATAGGTATACTGATATCTGTCACTATATTGTCTGGTGGGATACTTAAAACACATTCATGCTCTGTCACTTTATAATTCATTATTATGAAATTATTGTACTGCATAAAAATAAACTGTTACTCCCTAATATTCATGGCACTTTTTTGATATTTGATTTTCATATATTCATATTATAAAATACAAGAATGTGTTTAAACTCATAAGTAACTTAGGTGACTAATGCTTAAAAGCATAACATTTAGCAACAAAATTTTAACTTTATTGTCCTTAATTAGTTATCTCTCTCTCTCTCTCTCTTTATATAACCTGAAATTAGCCTTTACTGTCAGTGTGCTGTAACCTCAACCAGCAAAACCATACACACTTCCTAAGGAACTCTCAGTCACCTTTTGATTGAATAAAATCACGTGGTCATAAACCACAGGAAGCTGCTCATTAAGGCCCCGTTTACACTGTCTAGTCGCCACACACAAAAAAATGAGTGTTTAATACTTAAACGAGTGTTTAATACTAAAACTAGTGTTTAATACTAAAATGAATGTTACAAGTGAGTTGGTTTGCTCACTGGGGGTTTACATATATTATATCATTATTTCTGTAGTTGCTTTAAAACAATACTGTGTGAAAAGCACTATTCAAATAAAATAAAAATGATTGATTTTTGCTGAAAGCTGCAATCCGTAACTTTTTGGGTTAAGAGTAAACAAACAAAAAAAACAGTAACTGAGCAAGTACATGACAGATCAGACTTTAGCGAGAATTTAAGAGACACATTTAAAGATCAAATTGTATGCGTTTCAGACTAATTCTGCTCCTTTTGTTTTGATATTCTACCAGATAAATGATTAATAAGGTTGATGACGCAGGATCGAGCGAGTCTCCAGTACGCCAGTTCCTCATTCGTAACGCGTGGTGTCGCTGTGTACATAGCAATGACAATCTGTTGCTGAAAACGGTTCTCTTACAAAGTGCACCGGAAATATCACGTTAAAATAATAAGTAGTTAGTTTAACACAACGTGTGAAAGTACAGAATAACTGACCGAGCGCCGTTTTGGAAGATGACGTATGCATATGAGACAGTAAACTTGAATTGACGTCACGAGATGCGACATGTTGTAGTAAAACGTTTGATCTGTTTTAACTATATTGTTTCCGTTGAAGTTAACTAAACAATTGTGTAAGTTTGGACCTGTGACTGCAGCTCGGCCGTATAGAGCAACAGAAGCTCGCAGTAAAAAAAGACAGAAGTCATTTGATGGTGTTAGTTAGGCAGCTTCCTTCACAAAAGTAGGTTTAAATTCACATGCGTCTGTACGTATTGATGCAGTTTTTAATGAACGACATATCATTACAAAGACCATATTTGTTATGCATTTGCATTTCGAGAACATTAATGCAACACAAGTTCCATCACAATGATTTTTATACCGTCTCTCAACCAAATTAGTAAAAGGTTTCTATCAGTTTACATGTGGGGTTCCGTCCATCTTCTCTGCTTTCAGATTAGTGTTCGATTCGGGTACTAGAACTTGTATGTTTGTTCATACACGTGTATGTGTATTCATGGTGTTTAGATTAAATATATATGTTCACACTCAGAATTAATTGAGAAAACGTACATCAACAACAGAATACATAAATGGACTCTTCCACATATATGTGATCTGCAGCACGAGGCTTGTAGTTTAAGTCTTCTGTACGTCACACGTGTGTAATTGTGGTCATGTATTTTGCACGTCATCATTAACAGAACTCATGTATTATTGGTTTTATTGAATATTGGTTTGAGTGTTGCTTATTTGTTCTTCCTTTTGCACAGGTACAGTCTGAATGACATGGAAAACTACAGGAAAGCAGGAACTGTGGAGCAGCCCTGCCTGTGTACCTTCTCCAGCCTGATGAGGTTTGAGTCGTATGGAGGGACGGAAGCCTCAGAAGAACAGACCGCTCTACATCAGAACACCACGCCGCTCTATCGGACCGTGCAGGTCTGGGGGGCTCTGGAGCCTGATGCAGGTTGAGCAGCCTCACACAGTACATGGGTACTGCTCTCCAGAGACTCACTCCACCTGAACCAGCCTGGTTACCAAGCACCAGGTTCTTTTGATGCCCTGTGGGCACAGGCTCTCAAAGATGAAGGGGCCACAGAAGGGGTCACAGACACGACCAGAAGAAGAAGAGGGGAGGAATGTAAGAGAGGAACAGAGGCGAGGGTCAGCATAAGCACCCGGGCCGGCCTTTAGAAAGGTCTGGGTCCTGCAGCAGGGGGCGGGCAGAAATGAATGTTGCAACCTCCTGCCATAACTTGGTGCATCATAATGATTCAGTCATTTGTTGTGGAATGTAAGGTTATTCAATGCTCTCTCGCCCTCTTTTTCTCTCTCTGTATCTACTCTATCTATGTATCTATCTATCGAGAGAGAGAGAGAGCATTTCTAGGTATTTCTGTGGGTTTCTTTAGAGACGTCTTTATTATATGTGTTGACTTCAATGTTTTTTAGGTCTAAATTAAAAATAAAACGCTTCTAGTCACCCATGACATCAGTTCATACAGTTAATACTGTACTCAGCACTGCTCTGTGATACGGTTTAAATGTGTTTTTAACTCATTCGAGGAGCAGCATTTGGCATTTATCTTCCTCATGATGTATTTCAGATCATGAGTGCTCAGACAAACACCATGTTTCTGGTGCCTGTTTGTTTTCTTGTTTTTGCATATTTGTTTAGGCATCAAGTGGTGTGCCTGGATGTGTCCGTACTATGAAGTAGATCTTTGTCATCTTGTCTCTGTAAGCCCTCCGTCGTCACTTTATGCAAAGGAAAAGGAAATTGTGCATTTTGAATGTCAAATGTCTGTGCAAGAAATACACAACATTTGGATTAGAAAGAGCAAACTTCAGCTATTATGAGTTTTATTTTATTGATTCTTTAAACAGTTTTATTTGGCAAGATTATACATGTCTGAATTTAAGGTGAACGTATTTTCAAAAAATATCTGAACAGAGATCAGAGATCTGAGCTACTGATTAATTACGTTCTGTGTAATTGCGTTTTGGAGTGTTTTGAGAACTGTTGTAAAATAAAGTGTGTGTTCATGACAGTGCTGGTGAATTTCTCACACGTTTACATTCGTGCAGTTGCTACGTGCTTTAATTCAGAGCGACTTAAAGTGCGTTTAATGTAAACATCAGTCGTAAAGTTTCCTGACTATGAAACCCAAATCTTAGTGATGTGAGCAGTGTTGTTGATTCTAAGACACTGATCTCTCCTGCATCTTATGCAAATTCTCTTAGAGAGAGGAAAAATCAATTTTGAATGTCAAATATTCCCTTTCTCAATGATCAGCGATCACACAGCTGATTCTGGCCAGATGGAAGACAAGCTTTGGTGTGGATCTTTGAGGTGGGTCATTGTGTTTGGTTGGAGTTTAATCTTCTTAGCTCTGCTTATGCGTTTAAGTGTATGAAATATTTTTTGTGTTACAAATATGACGTGTAAAAAGCACTGGATTGGATTTCAAACGTTCACTTCGGTGTAAAATCGATAGAATTTTTATTGTGATGTAAAATGCAGAGTCAGACTGAAGGGAAAAATCACGGTTTGTGGTTGTTTACTGAAGATTTTCTCGACCTCAAAACAAAAAGTAAACAGCCTTCTAGATATGATCAAATGTGTTTTGAATGTGTTTTTTTGTGTATTATTCTAAAATTTGATATTGAATACGCATTCCAAAAGGTTTGCTTTTATGAACATTATATAAATTATATAAACATTATATTCAACGAGTTTTACAATAAAATAGAATTGTTATATGATTTGGATAGCTAGAGATTTCTGTTACAGTAATCTTTTTTTGGATGTAAATTTTATACAGTAGATCTGAAGAATCAACTGTGTGTGATAATCCACATGATTGTTTATGATTCAGTCTAGAGACACAGCAGGGAATCAGCAGCTGAAAGCAGCTTCAGTCACAGCTGGCAGAGAAGAACAGCGCAGTCATGTTAACTGTTCTGCTGATCGTTTTCATGTTCAGCCAAGGCAAGTAAAATGTGCACTTCAATTCTTTATGTTCGTTCTGCATTGTTGAATTGATTCATGTTTTCATTGACTTGAAGCACAAGAGGCTACAGGAACAGTTCACCCAAAACGTGCATTCTGTTGTCATTTACTCTCCCTTGAATCTTCCCAAACCTGTTTGACTTACCTTTGTGGAACACAACAGAAGAGGCTTATAACTTAAATAGACTGAAAGTCACTTTGGATAAAAGCATATGCCAGATGCATAAATAAGACATTGCAATGATGGATTTGTGGTTTATTTTTGGGTGAATCTTTAGAGATGAATAAAGTCAGACACTGTGTAATTAGTTGTTTGTGTTTAACAGGACTTTCAATGGACAACAGTGGAACGGACTTCATCACTGCAATTCCTGAGAACGTCGCCTATTATTTTTATAAAACCCAACACCATCTCAGGATCACCAGCCTCTATCCATCTACGGCGGTCGAGATCACCTATGTAGGAGAGGTGGAGAGAAACCTCAGCACCACAATGAATTTCGACAACGCTGGGGTGACCAAGACCTGGAACCTCAGCAAGGAGGTTGAAGAATACCGCTTTACATCCTCCAATAAGTCGATTGTAATCAGCAGCACCAAAGACATCACAGTGCTGTCTGTGAGTGGGTCTCCAGGGAGATTTCAGTCCCATGTCGTCCAGCCTGTAGAAAACCTCGGAACGGTGTATCACATCCCCACCCTGAGGTTCACCGATCTAATGACGTCCTTCAATCTCTTATTGTACTCGGAGCCGAGATTCAACTCGTTTAGGTTGCTCATTATCAACGCCGTGAGCAGAACCAATACTGTCACCATCAAACAGGCAAACAGCAAACATGAAACAGCGCTTGATCCCCATCACATTTTCCAGATAAAGAGTGACGGTGATGTTACCGAAATAAGCGCAACGGACAAGATAGCCGTGATGTTGACCCATCCGTGCTTCGAGACCAAGAACTGCTCATGCAACATGGTGATGAATCAACTTCTTCCTGCAAAATTGAACACCAAGCCTGACAGGTTCCCCATACCCTTGAGTTCTGCCATTGAAACCAAACAGCTCTTTCTGACCACAGATCAAAGCGTTAAAGTCGTTGATGGTACATTTGAGTCCGGTGGGGGTGTCGAGGTGACCAGTTCTTCAGACATCCTGCCCTTACTTCCAAATTTCAATAAGGAAACCCAGTTAATTAGCACTTCTGTGCAGGTGCCGCTCAGATTAATTAGCTCTGGTCTCATTTTAGAACTTATTCCAGAAAGCATGTTTTCTGGTTGCTACCTGGTGCATTTTGGCACGTTTGTCAGCTGGGCCATAGTGATCGCGGAGACATCCAGCACCAGTTCTGTGAAAATGAACTCCGCAGATTTGCCTGCAGATTCAACACAATGGAGTCCTGTGACTGGCTCACAGTTCTCCTGGGCTAAGGTGTCGGGACAGGGCCCGGCCACCATTTGGCATCCAAATTCAAAGATTGCCGTGTACGTAATAGAGAAGTTGGAGTCTGAAAACATCTTTGGAAGACCAGCTATAATTATAGGCAGTGAACCAGGTAAAATGCATGTGGGTGTGTGTTTTGTACATGAGTTTTGACCGTATGATACACATATTTACATTATAACACGCTTTTCATTGAGCGTGTAAATAACCAGTTTTTGTATGCGTTTAGATGCGAATGGCTGTGTGGTGTCTCCTGGCATCTATTATGTGGGTAATGATGAACTGACCTGGTTTATGGCCCTTCAGTTCTGTATCAGCAATTCTGATCACTTTGCGAGCATCCTAAATAAACAGAACCAGGACCGGTTGGTGGCGAACACATCGCTTCCAGAACCCATTGATGGCTGGATCGGTCTGCGTCGTGACATCTACACCAGAGAGTGGTACTGGAAAAACGAGGACATGGCTTCGCCCAGTCTGGCTGTCACTTACTGGGCCGATGGAGAACCTGATGTTCCTGAAAGAGGTTTGTGTGCTTCAGCGTCTCTGGACCCCGCTAAGAACTTCACGTGGAAGAGCGCACGCTGTTGCTCTACTAAGAAACCCATCTGCTATAAAAAACCTGTCTATCTCACAAATCTCACTTAAAAGCTTACCAGTTAAAAAACCCGCTTAGTGACTAAACCAATTAAAAAACACTGGCTTTCAATTTTAATTGTGGATATAATATCACTACTTTCATGTAGAATATAAAGTGAAAATGAATGTTATACAGTAGCTGTGTATGTACTGCAAAAACTAAAGTACAGTTTTCATCGCTTTGTTGCTCTTTGCTAGATTATCTGTTGAGAGTAATTTCATGATTGTTAATTAAACATTAACAATCAGTCTCTGATTTTCACTTGTTTCTGTACAGCTGATGTCTTTAGTGTATCAGGTTTAATGTTCATGCTCAATATTAATCTTTATATATAATTATGTCATAGATTAGATTAAGAACTGAGAACCATGTTTTTATGTGTGCAATGTCAAAGATCAATCAATATACTGTAACCATTTTTAAACTAAAACAGTAACAGTTTTAACTCAAAAGCATTATTGAACTTATACATTTCAGGGTGGACTCTAAGAAATGTAATGCATTTTAAATAGACATTATTATTAAAGAATATTAATGATAAACTTTGTGGTTTTGCTACAATGACTTCTGTTACTAACTTTACTTTTTAAAATGATGAAGTTGTAGTATTTATTTGAGCTCAGTTTGAGAACTTAAGGTTACAGTTTATGAAAAATCATTCATAGGGATGAACAAAACGAAAACATTGATGTAACCTTTGAGCAACATTTGAAATGACTGACCTTGAGGCTAATGTCCCCAAACCATTTATATTTTTCAGCCTCTCTCTGTTAGAAAGAGACACTTTTACTTTTCAAGATATTTCGGATAGACAAACTCATATTCTTCTCCACAGGGTTCTGGTGAATAACTCAAAAAAATGTCACATTATGAAATTAAAATGTTTTAATATGGACAGTGTCACTGTTGTCTTGATAATGTAGAGAAGACAAAAGGGTTGTGGTGTCTATTGTGTAAAAATTAGTATATCGGTTCTTGATTTATTGGCATTTTTTGTTAATATTTGTTAATAGTTTCTTCTAGAAATGTTTTTAGTTCGCTGATTTATTTTTTATTTAGCTTGCAAAATGTTTATATGATAACCCAGCCTTGAACCCAGGTTTTATTTACTCCTCTTCACGTCATTTTAAATTGACATGAGCTGCAGCAGATTTTCATTCATTAAACTTTTTTAATTGTATGGAACACTTTTAAATGCTTTCCGTTTTTTTTAAGCTTAAAAAAAGTGCTACAGTTGTTAAAAATAGCTTAAAAACAGAAGTTACAGTCATACGTCCTCCAGACGTTACCACTCCTGACTTCAAAAGAGGAAGTTGTTGTTTTAATAATCTTTAAGAACACGCATGGGACGAGATCTTTAAAAGCGAGAGACTATAGTTTGATTATAGTGAGCAAGCCGCGCAACACGAGAGACAATTCCTGTGTCTATGAGCCGGTCGCGCTGCTACCTCCGAATCTAACGCTCCTCTTGATCGCCCACGCGCCCATGCCCACGGCTAGAATTAACTTCGTACCCAAAGCAAGGGCGAGCAGCAGTGTGAGGAGAGAGAGAGAATTCTTTGAGGTTGGACTATTTTGAATAGGAGGGGTAATGTAAAGGGTGGCTTGCTCCTTCCCCATAGAGTTGGAAGCTGCACAGGTGTACTGTCCCCCAGCTCTGACGTCCAGCAGCTGACTCGAGGTGCGGTACTGCCCAGACGCCTCGTGAGAAAGAGGGAATGCTGTGTCTTCCTCAGGGACCCCATCTGCTGCTATCCACTGGACATCAGGAAGAGGGGAGCCCTGAACCAGACACAGAGCTTTGATGCCAGACGCCTCAGTCCTCTCGGCTGACAAACTTAAGATGCGTGGAGCAGCTGGAAGTAAGCAGACCACCAAAAAAAAGTTAGCCATCATGTCCTAAACATTCTCATGCATATGTTAACTATGTTTATGCTAATTGGGACATGTTCCTAAATCAACATTTTTTGTTGGTCACCGAACAACCATTTAGATTTAAGAAATGTTTAAAGGTTTTAAAAACATAAGATCACATCCTTCCATCAGAGCGTCTCCCAAGCCACGCCTCCTCCAATACACATGATCTCATACATAGTTTGACAGGCGAGCAGGACATCCTATCATTGCATCCAGACCGAATACAACGATTGGACAAAGATGTTATGAACCCGCGCCTTCCACAGAAGATATATTTATTGTTATTTATTTATTTAGACAACTTTGCTTAGTGATTGCTATCTGAAGAGACTTCCAACCAGCATAACAAAAAAATAAAATGGTTATACTTGCATGATGTATGCATACCAAAAACAATAGTAGCCAGTATTCATTATATAGCGTACAGTGTGCAGTAAACATTAAGCAGTATGTAGGCTGTCTAACACAGACTACAACAAGTGATAATATAATCTTGGACATTGGGTAAGAACACACACACAGCTTAAAAATGTTTTGCTTTAAATTGTTTTCTTACCCTCCACTCGGAGACGAGTACCCAGTGTGTTCTCAAAGCTAACGTGAGGGTGTCCGTGCGCTGCCGGTAACTCCACGCGACAGTAATACCGACCGCTGTCCTTCAAAGTCACACTGTTGATCCTGAGCGAGATGTCGTGTTGTCTGTGGTCGCCCTCCAGACGGTACCGCTGGTCCTGATCTGGCCTGGACTGGCACTGCTGGCTGTTGTTTAGACTCGTACAGCGGAACAGCACGCTGGCGGTCCGTCCGTGTCCGAGGGTCCACAGCACGTGCATGGAGGACGGGTGAGTGTGGTGCGGGTGAGAGAAGGAGCAGGGCAGCACTGTCGGGTAACCTTCCATGGCCCTGACCTCCGCGGGCGCTTTCATGGACCATCCATCATCGTCTTTGGCTGCGTCTAGAAAGTAAGTTAGGAATGGTCACCACGACAAAGTTCATGAAGATCATAAAGCAACAAGATCCATTTGTGTAGCTTGTGTTTCTTGTGATTTGATTTTCTCACCTGCAGTGTAAGTGAGCAGCAACAGAGCGAGCGGTACACAGACGCGCTGCATGTCCATCACGGACGAGCTCATGTGCTTCAACATGACCAGCTCAAAAATACACCAGCAACATGTTCCTATTAATGACTCACTATCACACACACAGAGTCACTCGCAGTCCTCAAGCTAACCAACTAACCAGTTTAGGTTGCAAGAACGTTTCCATTAGTAACAGAAACTTCTTTTGAATGTTCTAGGGACGATAAAAACGTTTCTTTTTAAAACGTTTCCATAACAAGTTAACATTTATATGATATATAATGTTAGAAAACGTTCTGCTAACGTTACTGCAGAAACTTCTGTGATACGTTTGAGAGAAGTTTAGAGAACGTTAGCCAACGTTTTGAGAACGTTCCCTGTTAGCTGGGTAATTCCTATACTATTCTTTTTTTGACCCATTTGTTTGAGCAATACGTTGATAAATGATATGATACAAACTCTGTCTGTCTGTCTGTCTGTCTCTTAATCGTTCAGAGAACAAACTCTTATTTCCTGTTCCTGTGTTTTGTGCTCATAGAAAACCGCTAGCAGTGAGTTTTGCAGGTTAGTCACATCCGGCTGTAGTTCACGGACTGTCTCAAACACTGATCCCATCAAGTCTTATATTTTACATGTAAAGCGTCTTCACGTTCACGTTAGATTTATAATCATATCGCGATGTCTCACACTATTGTTACTACCAGAACAACGTCAACAATAACAACCACGACATCGGATGGAGGATTTTGCAACATCGGTTATGCGCGTTCATTTCCAGGCTTACTGAAACTCGGACAAGTGGTGAGACGTGAAACTCGCCTCATGTTTTATACTGTATGATCAGATGGATGCACATGATGTTACATTAAGACTGATGATAGTTTGTATGCATGCAAACGAACCGTTTTACAACACGTGTCGTTCATTGAGGAGCAGAACTTCACACTGGATAAAGATTCATTTATTTTCACTGACGGACACTTTTATTAACAGTTGGGTAAATATTAAAATGCGCTTGGGGACAATCGTAACACCAAAGTGTATTGCATTATAATAACTTGTTTTACAGTGAATCACGTTGTTCATTTCTATGAAGACATTTGTATTTGTGTAGAGAACAGGAAGAAGATACAGTAGATGATTTTGAGTTGTTTATTTCTCTGATGTGGCAGGTGACACTTCTGATTGCTTTCCTGTGTGTCCACTGTAAAACACCCTGGACTGATAACTCCGCCTTTCAGTACTTTGAGGTGGTCACCGTGTGGTTCCTCATCGTCTTCCTCATCTTCTTCCTCATGCATCTGCTGAGGCTTCACAGCAAGATGACCTGCATCAACTGGGCGTTGACAGTACGTCAGCACGCAACATTTTGTCTGACATCCCAGCTGAAAGGGAACGTTCTCAGAATGTTGACGAATGTTCAGAAGTTATTAAAGCTTCTGCTGTAATTACAAAACGTTTTTGTCTTCTAACGTTCTGTAAAATCTGTACCAAATCTGTAACGTTCTTCTAAAATCTGTACCAAAAATGTATTTTTGTTAGTGGAACGTTTTAAAAACATTACAGAATGTAGGTTTAAATAACGTTACAACATACAAGCAGTAACATGAACGCACCATCTAAAAACGGAACGTTTCGAATGTTCCTAGAACTTTATAAATAAATTGTTAACGTTTTTGTTACTTAATGGAAACGTTGGGGAAATGTTCGCTGGAATGTTCTTTCAGTTTGACATTTATATGTGCTGGAGGTCACGCAGCAGACCCATGCGGGTGAGGAGCATCTCTGAAGTTCTTGTGTCATGACCACACACTGATGTTCTCCAGCTCTCTTCACAGGAGTTCTTACATTATGCTGTGGGAGGGGTTCTGGTCTTCATCGCCTCTGTCGTGGCAGCTGTGAAGAGTTTGGGGATCTCCGCTTTTGTCGCTGCATCTGTGAGTTACTCTTGCGTTTGCAGTGCGGTGTGTTAAAGCACGAAGCTTTCCTGTGTGCTGACGTGCAAACAGGAAGTGCATATGTGTCGTGTTTTGCTACACAAGTTATAGGGGAAATTCTTGTGTGAGGTTTTCAAAGGTGGTTTAAGGGATCTTGTTGTATTGTCATGTATGTATATGTATATGGTACGCTGCTAATGTATATATACTAATGTATATAATGTTACAGGTGTTTGGCTTTATGGCCACAATTCTGATAGCAATCAGCATATGGACCTCTTATAGGATCTCATGTGGCTCTCAGACAACCGGTGAGTCCGTTTGTCTGTCGTTCAGTCTGTTTATCTGTCGTTCAGTCTGTTTATCTGTCGTTCAGTCTGTTTGTCTGTCGTTCAGTCTGTTTGTCTGTCGTTCAGTCTGTTTGTCTATCGTTCCGTCTGTTTGTCTGTCGTTCAGTCTGTTTATCTGTCGTTCAGTCTGTTTGTCTGTCGTTCAGTCGGTTTGTCTGTCGTTCAGTCTGTTTGTCTGTCGTTCGGTCTGTTTATCTGTCGTTCGGTCTGTTTATCTGTCGTTCAGTCTGTTTATCTGTCGGTCAGTCTGTTTATCTGTCGGTCAGTCTGTTTATCTGTCGGTCAGTCTGTTTGTCTGTCGGTCAGTCTGTTTTTCTGTCGTTCAGTCTGTTTGTCTGTCATTCAGTCTGTTTGTCTGTCGTTCAGTCTGTGAAATATAAATTGAGTAGAGGAAAGAAATTATTTTGCTACTTTGATCAAATCAAAAACGATATGTAATTGAACAAAAAGCTGTCAACATAGATTGACAGACTTTCAGTGGGTAATCTGCTCATTCTGTTTTCAAGGTGCTGCAGTGTAACGGAATGAAACTCGTTAAAGCTGGAGGTGCCTCTGTGAATCTGTTTATCTGTTTTCTCAGCCTGGCTGGGATCATTCAGCAGCTGTATGACTGTGTTATAAGTGACAAGTGGTTCATTTATCCTTAATGCTGAAGCCGAAATGAGCCGTTCATCCAAAGAATGTTTACATTATTTAATATCATATCGTGTGCTGTAGTTTTGATACAGTGCCTGAAACGCATGGCAAAGTGAGAGAGTTCCTAAAGAGTGATAGGTGACTCACAGTATTATTAATATTAATATTATTATTATAGGTTTTGAGATGTATTTTGATTTTCACAGTAACTACATATGATATAAAATGCGACTGCTGTACATTTTTAAAGATTTGACTTTTTGAGTGCATCACTTTTTTGTACACTGCTTTTTTAAGTCTTTTTTTAAAAAGTGTTGTTTTCTTTTTCTTTAGTTTAAAATACACAATTAAAAACACATTGAAGACTGTAAAACACAAATCAGCTGGTAATACATAATAAACTATAAAGAATAACAGTATTACAGTAATGAGAACCAGTAATTACAAAATGTTGATTTTGTTATTCATTAACCCTTTAACATGTAAGCACACACTCTTTTAGAGAGTGTCGTAGTGTTGACAGGAAGTGGGTGTAGACAGGTGGTGCTTCAGGAAAACACTGATCCTTCTGAAGAAAGTGCCTCAGGGAAATGAGGAACTGCATGTTCAATACGTGTCTTTTGCATAAGCGAATTAAGAATAATGCCAAATAAGGAGACCTTGGACAGAGCAGGATGGTTTGGTTGGAACAGTATTCCGGTTAATTTGGAAATATGACTTATCACTGGATCATTCTCCTCCAGCTTTTGTTTATTGTAAGACAATATCAGGCCATTGGCCATTGGCTAAACTCATTATGCCCTTAAACAGCTGCTTTGGGTGTTTCAAGAGATTATTGAAAACAATCTAAAAAGTAACAAAAAATCAGCACGAGAGGGTAACATGTTTGTATTACACTACTAACACTCAGAGACCAGAAGGCTTTAGTATTTGTTGCTGGATGACAAACACGGGTCATGTTTCTGATGTGTTTATAAGGTGTTGGTAATGTATTCCAAAAACAAAGCTAACAAATTTAAATATAATGCAAAAGACATCAAACAGAGTGACAAGACTTTACAATGACGTGTGTGGCTCAGATGACCAACAATGTTTTAATGGAGAAAATATCACCAGGACAAATGTAATATTTGGATTTTTTTTAAACGTTGCAAATGTTATGCTCATATTTTTGGCCATATGATAAAAACAATTTATAGATGTACGTAATCCATGAAATTAAAGAGTTTGAGCTATGTAAACATTGCAGAGAGCAGTCCGTGAAGGAACGACTTGTGTTATTGTGATGTTTACATGCACACAGTAACATTAAAACTGGGGCTTTTAGTTTTTAGTTCAGTTTTCGGGGCGGTGGCGACCTCTGGTGGTGCAGATCTATATTTTAGTTGTTTATATACGTGCATGACTGTAGTTCAGCACTTACCAGGGATGTTTATTATTGCATATGTAAGAATCTTAAATATGACCGGAAGCTGAATAAAGAATCAATTTTTTCATTGCTGCTATTTTATATAGGTTTCATCCATCCCATTTCTAGAGCTTGAACCCAACCCAGCTGCACCCTGTGGTTACGCCCACAAACGACAACAAACCCGATTTTTGCGTCATCGTTTACTTACCCCGCCCCTTAACTTACTCCCTCGAAACAAAAGATGTAAAGAATGTAATTAACAGCCAATATTCATAAATAAAGATCAGCGTCACCCTTCGTCATAATTCCTCTTGTTGTAAAATGTAAAAATGCAGAAAGTTTTAGGGTTAGAGTGTGGGTCCGTGTAAACATGTCACAACTTTCCAGCCCTGACTGGGACATCGCTCTGGATTCTGGCCAAGTGTCATTATAGGTTAAACCACATCTTAAATAATTACTTTAACTTATTAGTTATATACTTTCAGTAGATGTTTTCATAGTCACGTTTTCCAAGCGTCTGCGTTGTTTATACGCTTTCTTTAGATTGCAAACAGAACAGAATTACAGCAGACCAAAACAATGATGGGGAGAGATACATTATCATGCCCAAAAAAGTTTGATAAAGTTTTAGATTTTGTGTTCTTTAAAATGATAAATAGTTGAAGAAAAACGACACTATTGATCAACTTCAGAGTTTTCGTTTTCTTTTTGCACACAGAACCGCACTGACACAATCATAACCCACAGGTTGTGTGTTTCTGTTTTCATAAGTTTCGTGCACACAGTCGCGCTGAGTCTGTCAGCCGGAAGTTCTTCCTCATCAGTGAAGCGGCTGCAGTGCGGAAGTCGAACCGAGCGTCGCCACACAAAGAGCGTGAGAGCAGCGCGACACAAACTCTCCATCTGAATAAACCAGCAGGTATTTCTCTTTAAACATATTATCACCATTATTATCACCGTACACAGTTTGTTGCGTTTGTCTTGCATCTTGTTTTCCTCGACGTCTGCTTGTGGATCAGCGCTGTGACTTTGGTATTTACTTTCGTTTTCCTCAGCGTGGCTGTGCGAGCAGACGTCTGCGTTCACCGTCTGCGTGCACATACACATTTAACTATAAACGTGTAGATGGCCACGAATGATGTACATGTGATGCTTCTAAACAGTGTTTTTTTATTTGTGTTTCAGATTGATTTAAAGATACAGCATGGCCACCCCCGACACCGTGTATAACGTGACTACGGTGCAGGAACCCAGAAACAAACGCTGGTTTATGCCAACAGAGATTTTGGGGAAAACGAGATTCGCGATTAAACTGGTTGAAGTGGTAAGTGACGCGTTTATCTCAAACTAGAGACTATTATCACCAGCGTTAACTAAGCGGTTGGTCTGGTTTAATGACTTCATAATCGTACAAACACACGGGTGAAGTTGAGCTAGAATTGTATAACGAGGGTTGTCTACGGATGATAACATGCAGTAAAGCGCCCTGTTTAGTAAACTGAAGGCAAAGTCAACTTTTGTAAAGTTTTTTTATGCGCAGGTGGTGTTGAAATACGGGTATATGTGATACGAGCAAGTAACACTGGACTGATACACTTTAAGCAGCGCTAATAAGGAATTTTGACACATGCTTGATAATGAACTAGTTCATTAACAGGTTAACACTCGGGTGCCTATGGCTGTTTCAGCACTGTTGTCATGTTACGCTTGGCAGTTGTGCATTTTGTTGTTGAGATTTGTTGCTGGTTTCTTGGAATTCCTTCCAGTTTCCCGGTATCGTCCCTGTTTTTCCGATCATTTGATCACATGCTGCGTGTGTCTTGGCACAAGTGGCAGCTTTCCATCTGTTTAAAGTGTCAGATTCAAAGATTCTGTTTGTTGTGTTGTGTCTACTGGCGAGGGGAGCTCCAGTTTCATGTGTCACGTTAGTACACTGACCTTGTGTCCACCCCCTGTGTTTCACAAGCGTATTTATTTATGTGTCAATATACATATTTATATTGACTTAAAGCATTTATGATACATAAATCATATTTTAATGCCAAATAATCAATTGTATGTGAATATAAGACAGTTTTGGTGTTTTGTCAGGAGCTAATGACCATGTTTTTCATTTTTCAAGTGTCTGTTAACCACATGAGAATTCAAGCAAATCTAAAAGACTACAGTTTTGTCATTTCTTTATGTAAATTATTTGTATTTGCATCTAAAATGAGGTTATGAAAGGGCATGTGTGTGTGTTTTTACCCTTTTTGAAACTGCACATGCAGTTTGTGCACAGCTTCTAAATTTATTCACTGAGTCACTTTTGGTTTTTTGTACTTCACTTTTATGTACTGAGTCACAAAGTATGTTTTGAAGTCAGAAGGTTAAAATGACAAAGAAGTCACTTACAAAAAGCAGCAATTATTCAGAATAAGGAAGCAGCTTTAAATGCACAGAGTTTAGCCAATAATTACCACACAGAGGTTAGTCTACAAATACACCCGTTATCAGTAAATCACCAATAGGTCCTTGTGTTTGCTCTCACACCCTCCGGAAAACTAGATTTCCTCAAGAATTTCTCCAGGAGTGTTTTCTGGGAAAGTTTTTTTGTTCATGTACAAAGTGTTTTTCTCGTGATGTGCACAGAACAGAAGTTTATTAAATTCATGTTCCAGTAAATGAACAGAAACAGTCCCGCTGCTTGATTACATACAATCACATTGTGTACAACTGTAGACACAATGCTGCCTTTTGTGTCTTTTTTCCAAATTCCAAAAGCTTTTTATAAACGCTTTGTGTACTTTTTTGTTTGTTTTTACATTTAAATGTAGATTAGGCTATTTTTTTTTTGGTTTTGCTGGTTGAACTTCCTGAAAGCAATCACTGTCGACCACCAAAAAGTGTTTGAAAATATATTTATATAAATATCTTCGGCGTTAAAAAATGTTCGTCCAATTAATGCATTTGGTGTGAAAGCAGCAATAGTCCTACTTGTCTGTCAAACTATGTATTTGCATACCTCAGGGCACTATTGAAAGGGGCGTGGCTTTGTAGATGCCCCTTCCAATGTAGGGCGGAATTATATGCTTTTAAAAGCTAGAATACTATTGTATAGCCTCTCTTAAATTGCATTAACCGTGTCTAACCTATTTTCCTGTACAACACTGTAGGTTTGTTTGTCAAACGTCACCGACCATTATTTAAACCAAATGTAAAGTAGGATTATGACTGACGTAAGAAATACAGAACTGGCGTGTCCCGTTTCAGAGACACACCCACTGATGTGCTAGAAATTCCCTGTTTTTAAATTCACGGACACTTTGGTGCTTCCCACGTTCCCACCTGATTCAGATTCACTGCAGGAAATACACGGGCTACAATGTAGTGAGTTCCTGTTCTCACATATTATCAACTGCCCCGCATGCCACAGTCGTCCGTCATCAGTAGAGGTGAGGAAGTGTATGTGCAAGATTTAATTCAACCCCTGAACTGACACAGGCCATTGGAGCGTGCATGTGAAAATGCACCAGCCAATGAATTCTTTGAAATACAGACGTAGGATCAGTCTAACACGTATTGTTGACTTCGTACAGAATGTGTAGGAAATGTAAAAGCTGTCTGAATATGTGTGTACAGTGTTTAGATGTGACATGTTCATGTTGAGGAACCCACATTAGAGTTATGTTATGGTTATGGCTGTCTGTTGGCTTTCCTCCGTTTGATGTTTTCCTGTTTTGTTAAGCTTCAGATGTAAGTTCATGTTTTGGGGGGTGCGCTGGCTGTGCCCACACGCAGCTGCTGTTGTTTTGCGGATTGTTCATGCAGGATTTTGAACGAGGTCTGTATGGTAGTGATAAGATTCTGCTGCTTTAGCCATTATAAAAGTGACTTGCTGATAATTAGTCTCGTTTCTTCCTGACTGTACTTTTAACCAGTTAAACCAGTTAACATGTCGGATGAGTTCTGTAAAGGTTCTGCTACAAACCATTTATGTCTGTGTGCAAAGACTATTAAAATATAATTGGTTTAGTTTTATTGGCTCTTCTGTTTTTCTCCCTTCTATTGTGGTAATTTGTAAAAAAATATATATTTAAAAAACAGTGTTTTCTTTTGTGTTTTTGTGTAATAATTAAAAATCTATTTAAAACTGTTTTCTTAACCAAGAAATGAACAAGACTGTTGCTTGTTTATAGATGTGGTTAACTGATAAATATTTTTGGATAATTTTATCATCAGAACAATAAACGACACGCCACAAAGGTTTTGAGAAACTTTTCTATGGTTTAAACGTGATTCAGAGTGACTTCATATCACGGCTGTTTCAGAGAAGGAAAGCAGTTGCAGAGTTGTTTTATATCAGTATTAGTTTCAGTGAACTGAAGGGAAATCTTAAGTCTCGTGAAACGTGTGACATTTCTTGACCTTTGGACTGGACATTTATTGTACCAACACAAAGCACGTTATCGCTTTTTTAAACAGCTTCATGCTTGATATGTGCAACAAAAGAAACCTCAAGCAAGTAAACAGAACCCGTCTGTGGTTTTATTTTCTCAGAATTCGTTTCATTTGTAAAGCTTATTCGATGGGAATCCCCAGGTGTGTATTTTGGTCACACCCATTCTGCTCGAATCATAGTTATAAACACACGTGTCCAAACCAACTTTCTCTATTAAATTACATTTTTCTAAGAATTTCCATTATTTTGCACCTGTGCGTTAATTGTGCGGATTAATTTCAGCTAAAGTCTAGATAAATGTTTTTTTGTTTTTTTTTTCTGTGTACGGGTCACAGTTTTTAAACTCAATGTGCCGACACTGCCACCTGCTGGATATGTCATGTATTGGGCTTTATTTTGTGCCCCCGCAGCTTCTGTCCTTCGTGGCGTTTCTTGTGGAGGAGATCGTGTCCAGCTGCTCTTCCTGTGGGGCGCTCTACTTCTTTGAGTTCGTCAGCTGCACAGCCTTCCTCTTCACTCTGCTGCTCCTCATCCTCCTGACCACAAACCTGCATCGCAGAGTGGGAATTACCTGCTGGCCGAATTTGGTAAAGTGTCTGTGTGTCTGTCTGTGTATCTGGCTGTTTGTCCATCTACACACATCTACACAAATATAAACAAACAGCAGAAATGTTTTCATATATACATATATATGTGTGTGTGTGTGTGTGTAATTTAAAGTTCTTATTTATTTCCTACAGGATTTGGGATATACGCTAATCATAGCAGTGCTGTTTCTCCTCGCCAGTGTTGTGTTTGCAGCAGAAAATGGTGGTACAAGCTTGGAACAAACCGCAGTGGTATGATGATACTCCATTATGCTTTAAATGAGATGATGACAGGATTAAGACCACGGTCACTCAACATTGCACTGATAATCTCTCTCTGTCCTGCAGGCGTTTGGCTTCCTGGCCACAATAGTGTTCTTCTTGGATGTGGGTGTCTTTGTTAAAGAACGGGGTAACCCGTGCCGAAAGAGAATCGCTCAGCCTACGGACGGCGGTAACAGAGCAGTGCCAGAGAGTGAGAAACTGAACTCAAATGGAACTAACTAGATTCGTACCACATGTGACCAGCAGACTGCTGCAGCTTTTTAAATGAGTTTCTTAATTAACCGTTTTAAGCCAAAGCACAATGGTGTTCCATTCATATCACTTCTAAACTGGCCCCAGACCAGTTATATCTTGTGCCTTGACTGTTTTAAAACTCTTAATAGTACATTTGAAGTAGAGAACATATCTGACAGTCCGATCTGACAGTTTCTGAACGATCACAATTTTACGTGGCTTTCTACACAGGAAAAAGTTCTTGGAGTAACTTAATAGTTAATAGAAGTATAAAAATGACGTTATCACGCCCCTATCAGAGCTTATTGAATGTTCTGTACCACTATAGACCATATTGTTTGTGATTTAACTGATACATCAAAGTGAACTGTGTTCCTTACAGAAGTTATTATTTATTACATAATCATTCCCCAAATAATATATTTTTTCAGAAAAAAAATCAGGATTTGATCATTACTGATTGTCACATTAATGTTACAGAAATATGAATAGACTGTAGATAAATAGTTCATGAAATCATGAAAGATCAGAAGTTTGTATATTTTGAATTTGTTTGTGGGACAGGTGAATATTGCACTGTATACAGTCATGAAATATATTTTACTGTAAAGATTTCTTAGCGAGCTGTTGAATATTATCAGTACGATGCGTCTATGGCCCTATGATTATAATTTTTGCTGTGCGAGGGATGTCAGGGGTGTACAGTCATACATTTTTTTATTGAAACAATCTGAATTTTTGTATTGTGTGCAACTGTTGTATATTTTTCCTTCCATTCTATGCGAGTCCAAAAGATGACATGATTTTGTTGTTTCTCTGAGCTGTCTTTTTAAAGTTATAATTGTGAAAGCTTAGGTTGAGTGAAAATTTTTAATACCATTTCCAGATTAATATTTGTCCGTGTTTGGCGGCCCAAAGCCTGTTTAACTGCCCACAGAGATGAACAGACTGCAGACTTTCTAAGACACTAATTTGCCTTGTTTTCACCCTCTGGTGTTGTAGAACTAACTGCTTCCTGTGTTCCTTCTACATTCTGTATATGTAGAATCTGTTTATGCATTGAACTAACTGATTTGCTTATTAATACTCCACAGTTTGATGAAAACAAACAAACCAGAGACATGTTAGATGGAAAGCCATTTAGTGAGTTTTTGTCCTTGAAATGTGAAGGTTAGTGGGTCTGTTTGTATACCAACATTGTTTCTACCAGAGGTCATGTGGAAGAGTTTAACAGCACTGGTTTTGTAATCATCTCTCTGTACCTGTTAAGCAATAAATAGTTCCTGGGTTCCAGGTATCAGACTGCTGTTCTATGTTTTTACCTGTTATGAGAAAAGACTCAAACCCAAATTTGTTTGCTATGTACACAGCACTGTGTGGTTGACTGGTGGAATCATATGTATAATATGACTAAAGACGTTTCAAAAATATGGGAATAGTGAGATTCTTGAGGATCTAAACTAGACTAACTTGTTTGTGTTTTGAGTGTGTGTGAACATTGACAATCATTACCTAGAGAACTGAATCATTATTTGACTGTTCATACTACAAATGTTTATACAGGGTCATTGAACTGTAAAATATTTAGTTTTTCCTGTTTAAAGCTGTAGTGTTTTTTTTTTGGTTAAAAATAATCAAAAACAGTTATTGAGCACGTGTATAACGTTTATAGTAATGATGTAGAATTTGAGCTGTCGGGTCGGATTTCACGGGAAATGGAAGTTTGACTTTATAATTAAAATTAAGTAAAGTACCCTGTAATGTTATGTTTCAAACAGAAATGACAAAAGATAAGTAAATGTTACACAATGCAGCTTTAAATACAAAGTAAAACGACGTCACGCTCGACATTATTCATGAGGGAAACGCCCCCGGCTTGATTTTGATCCAATCACTGCGCAGCCGGATATTGGAGTGCGGAAGTCAAACGCA
>JAZGTI010001991.1:0-39336 GCA_036877585.1 Botia kubotai
GGTGCTTAGAATGTACCCTACAAAGGATGCTTTTATGGCAGCGCGAGTGTGCAACAACGGATGCATTGAATTCGATGTGGCGTGTTATAAATATGACCGGCGGCTCAGCGATTGTTTAGCTAAGTTCATGTAAATATTTTCACTTCGTGTAGTCAAACCATCATTCATAAGAGAGGTCGATTACACGACAACTCTTTGTAGCGCGCAGCGAGATCTTTTTTACCTCCTCAAGATTACTTTTCTGTCGTAAGATTTATTAATTCCTGCTTTGACATGAGTGTGTGCTGTATTTAGCGTACTAAGATAAGTTACTATACTACCTTTAAAAGCAGCCACATGTGGTGCACTAAACATAAGTGTCTTAAATCCTGCTGTTCAGACAGAAATGCTGTGAGCTCCTGAGCCAGTGGTGGATTGAACCTCCGAAGGCGATAGTTATGCTGTGGGTCCTTCCCAGCTAACAGATCTAAGAATGTATCCCTAACGTTTCCATTAAGTTAAAAAAAACATTAAAAATGTTATTTTGAAAGTTATAGAAACATTCAGAGCGTTTTTTAGATGTTGTATTAACGTTATTTCCTAGTTGTAAGAAGGTTAATCAAACATCTTTAATTCTGTAACGTTTTTAAACATTCCACTAACTACTTAAGAATTTTGACATATGATACATAACGTTGAAACAAGTTACAGCAGAAGCGTTTCTGATAACTTAGAGAAAACGTTTGGAGATTGTTCGGAGGACATACTTTCTTAGCTAGGTAGTGACTTAAGACCACTAAACTGGTCTTGTTGTTGGGATGTTTGAGAACCAGACTGGTTAATGTGCTAGTTGTGACGTACTCGAAGGAAGGGGTCCAAGCGAGGAAAAAGCTTGGAACTGTATTTAGCGTGCTAACTACATTTTACTGTGATATGCGAGAGTGTTCCTCGTGGTTTTTGTGGATGTCACCTGCATTTCTGCTTTTCTAAAACAGAAATCGGTGTAACAATACGTAGATATTCGAGAAGGGTTATCCGTGACAAGTTTAGCTTCATTGGGAGTAGTGTTCCCAACAAAAGGAAGATATTTTGCTCTAGGACGACACAAGACCTAGAAAGTCACTTTTGTCTTTGCTGTGTTCATGATTAGGGTGAGTCAGCATGCGTGAGAGAGGATGTAATATGGGGAAGGACACGATGTACTCAGCCGTAGGTCAGTCTATTGAATAACCTGTAAAATTTACAGTCTGAAACTTTCCCCCACAATGCTAAGCTGCTCCCACCCAGTGCGATCTGTTTGGATCATGTGTACATGCGAATAACGCCGTCTGTTTCCTTTAGGAGATTTATTGCCACTTTGTACAACTACTTTAATAATGTTTCACACGTTTTGAAAAGGCTGTAATCAGGCTTTGTTGTCTGTGGTTGACACCTGGGGTCATGTTGTGCTCCTTGAGACAGAAATTTGGATTCTTGCTTTACGTCAGGGCCCTTGAGTGGTATCATATATTTAATGATGTGGACTTGAGAAATGACTTTCTTTAGAAATGTAATCATGGGGGAAGACTTAATGCAAAATGGCTTACAGCGGTTTTGTTGCTATTGTAATCTCCACTCCGTGTAGCTAAAGCAACGCCCAACAGCTCCATCCTTTACAGTCCTGTTTCAGAGTTGAAATCGTTGCTGTTTCAAAATCACTGGCTCTGGAAGCCTCCAAATCCCAACTCTGCTCCATCTCTCACTACGTCAGAACATTCTCATCCATCTTTTGGATTATCCACTCATCTCCTCTTTCCCCAGACTCTTTGCATCAGGTTCCATATGTAGTTTATTTTATGTCAGCTGCGCACGCATGGTGTGATGTAGCCATCATGTAGAGGTTTAGCACCTTTAAACATATTAAAAGTTTCATAAGTGATGATATAAAGTCAAAGCAACCCCTCACGACCAAGCATCACCTTTTGCTTTTGTTCATTTTGAAGGATTTGAACACACTTCTAAGATGGCTTGTTGAGATTGTTGTGGTGTTATTTTCTAAACTCTTTCTAGGGGCCAGAATATCGTAAGCACTTGGGCCTGGGCTTTTCTGACTTGAGCCAGTAAGCAGTTGCCTGGCAACCACGTAGCGCCATCCTTGCAGCCATCCAGAATGCGCTAGCAACCGCATAGCAATGCACTAAATACCCCTCGGTACCCTTTAGCGGTCACCTAGCAATGCCCTAACAACCATCCAAAACGTCCTAGCAACTGCACAGCAGTGTGCTAAATTTGTCATAGTACACCTTAGCAACCACCTAGCAAGCACTAGCAACAGAATGTCCTAGCATAGCATAAGGCATAGCGATGCACTAAATATGGCTCAGTACACCTTAGCGACCACAAAGCAATGCCCCAGCAACAACCCAGAATATCTTTGCAACTTTTGCACGAGCAAGCACAACTCACAGTTTTTATTCCGAGAACATTAAAATGTGATTCACCAAAGGAAGCGGAGTCCATTTTATGCTGTTTACTATTCACATGAGAAACACTTGGGTGACTAACGTACAATGCGCTCTTGAGTTGTGTCAACATCGCAGCGGAGAGCGCGTTCAGTCAGAGCGTGTGAATTTCTTTCATAGGGTGACCCGGGCCATCACGCTTCTCATCATGCTTTGTGCACATGTTCCTGACAGCAGGACTGAGTGATTCACTGACAGAACACGAGATGTTCCAGCCAGGAACACTCCGCCTGCTTTATCTGGCCCTTACGAACAAGCTCGGATATATTTCACTGCCTGTCTTTACAGCGAGAAAAAGAATATTTAATTGCTCACATCTTTCTGTGAGGGAATCTGGAAACTCAAACAGTCATTTCATTCCTCAAGTTCACTCGGCTGTGCTAGATGTTACGCGCACGAACATCGCACGTCCATAAAGATCTCGAATCTCCCACAGACGTCTGAAGGAGAAGCATAATGGCAGATGTTCCTGTAAAGCTCCAGAGAGCCACTTTTGAATAATGCAGTGAATGAATAGTGCCCTTGTTCGACAGAGACGTTTATTTTCTCATAAAAAAAGGATGTAAAATGAAAAAATAAACTGCACTATTTGGTCTTCACACTCTTCAAGTTTTCACACAAGGCTAGCAGGAATGATTGTCTGCGAAAGTTTGATTTACGATGGACTTGAATTTAACACAGTGCTTGTGGCGAGAAACCTCTTTATACCAGACGCCAGCTTTAAATAGAGATTACGGTTTTACAACATCGCGATGCCTCGTACAAAATTGCTGCCATTTATTTGCAGTTTTTCATCACAATGAACATGTACGTTTTCCTTGTGACCAAGATCAGAACCTTGGCTTAACAGAAACAACTGCGTGTCCACAGTACCTTTGTTTACTCCTTTTTGTGTGTTTGTGTAAGATGGAATAACCGGGTTCTGTGATGTCCAAGTGTAAATCAGAGCTGTGTTGGGGTGGAAAGAGGTCACAGGAGATAGACTGAGGTTGTAAATGTCACCTTTTAAAAGCCTGCAAACAGACACAGGTCAGGGGTTGAACAACAACCAGACTTTAAAAAAAGAGCAGCACCACTGTTTGCCATCTGAAACATCTATGAAGAGCCCCAGCTTGAACAGAGGAGTTCTGTTCTGTCATATCCAACATGACAACAATATCAGTACATTGAAACAGTGTAACATTGTTAGATTGTAAGAGTACATTGTAATATGACAACAATATCAGTACATTGAAACATTGTAACATTGTTAGATTGTAACCGTTCATTGTAATATGACAACAATATCAGTACAGTGAAACATTGTAACATTGTTAGACTGTAACAGTACATTGTAACATATACCAGAACTTGTGGGTACTTCTGAGTAGCTCTAGCTGATACACTGATGGTGTATTTGGGATGATTTTGTCTGTGATAAAAAAAATTATGGCGCGTTGTAAATATCACTCTGATCTTAACGTGCTTTGTGTTTAACCTTTCAAGTTTAAAGAACATACCAGTGCACTCGTTTTGTGTTTAGTAATCCAGGCAGTAGAAAGTTCTGTTACTTAATCTGTTATATTCCTTTCCTGTACCTTCAAGGCTTTACAGAGCAAATACATAAAAACCGAGATTGAAAGTCAGATTGAAAGTCAGATTTAAAACACACTGAAATGTGCTTCCCTTTATATAACCTAAATGTAGGATAAAAGAGTCTAATCTTAGTTTTTCATGAGATGAATAGCATTTATTTTGAACAAATGAGCGTACAATTATATCAGCAGTATTCCAGTAACACTGTTGGCTTCTTATCACCTCCTGTCTCCATACAGCAGTTACCCACAGTGCACCACTTAACACCCACTGGGGCTCTGAGTTATTTCAGTGCGCTCGCTGTCAGATGTGGCGTTAAATGGCGCGAGGGGTGAGTGGTAACGTGACTAGAGTGGCAGCTTGTATAGATACATAAAGAGTCTTGAGAGGTTGGGGCCCATTGCTGCAATGCAGATGAGTCCTCAGTCCTTTTGAACTGAGGTTGTTGGCCTTCTTGTCTCTTCAAGATTAAGAAGAATGTAGGAGATCTGACAGCTGTAATGAAGGACAGGTGTAAGACATGCAAAAATGCGCCATTGGTTTTATAAGAAGGGAGATTCAGCATGCCTAAAATCTTGGAGGGAATTTGGTTTGGTGGTATTAAAAGATGTCTGTGCGTCGGATTTGAGCTCTTTAGAAAGAGCTTTGATTAAAAGGTGCAATCTGTAACGTTTGCTTCTGTAAAATTGCAAGTTACTTTTCCTTACGTCTGTTAAAGTCAAAGAAACCAAACTGACGTTTTCTGGGAAATCGGATCTGACATTGATGTTTATTATTTTCAACACTGCTTTAATGCGGTCAGCATGACCTCTAATAAAACAAGCATTAACCTTAAAGCGATAGTTCACTCAAAAATGAAAATTCAGTTTTGTCCTTCCAAACCTGTATGACTTCTTTCTTCTGTGGAGCACAAAAGAAGATATTTCCAGAAATGAATCGGTGGTTTTGTGTTCGTACAGTGGAAGTCAATGGATGACACAGTTGTTTGGTAACCAACGTACTTCAAAAATCTTCTTTTGTGTTCCTCAAAAGCAAAAAAAAAAGTACTACAGGTTTGTAATGACATAAGGACACAAGTCAATGATGGACGATTTTTTGGATGAACTAACCTTTCAGTCTGTCTCCCTCTGGACTTTATAAGAAGCCTGGACATTTTTGGACGAGGAGGCCTCATTCTTAGTGTCTCAGAGGAGACAGGTCAAAGCAGCACGGGGCCCCAGCGTCCAGTCTCCTCCCCTTTCTCCTCACAACTAAGATGTCACAACACATGTCTATGGTGTGGAATGTGTCACAGGCTTCTCTTGTGTTATTTCTGACTGAGGGCCCAGGGAAGTATCGCGTGTTTTTGGCTTCTGATTGCAGGAAGCAGGCTTTTGTCAGGGGACTTTGTTGGATTTGTGCCTCCGTCTCTCATTTAGATGGAGGTGAACAGGCAAATGGAGTGGAATGTTCGTCCAAACATAGAGCTGCGATTTAGGCTTAGCTGTAACGGATCATAAACTCCAATGGAAGTCTTAAAATGGTCGGAAAGCTCTTCTGTTGTGTCAATGCACACATGGATGGACAGCTCGGTGACGTGTGGTGTGCATGTGTTTGGGAGAGTGAGAAAGTGAGAGAGAGGCATTGTTGGACGAGCTTTCTTGCCGTTAAGATTATAATGACTTGTAACTTTTATCCAAGGGCCAATGCCAAAATCAGGGTGGCCGAAATATCGCCAGAATAAAACAACTTAATGATGACTAATGAGGCGTGCACAAAATTGCCGAAATCAAATACTTATTCTACATAATTATGTCATTTAAAACATTCAAAACATACTAACCATTTCTAATAAAAACTGTTGAAAGAAATGTTTTCTGTCTGCTGACGAGGCCGTCGGAAGATTTCAGAATTGATACGAGGAGAAGCTGGTGGTTCAGTTAACCAGCCAAGCTGTGTAGTCTCAGGTAATGGTCATTTTACAACTGCCATTTACCGGTTATTATAACAGTGTATCATTTTATCGCTCAACCCAAAATGTAGGTGTAGCCTACTGTATATTAGTTTAGTGTAAATTAGCATATTTCCTTTTTATAGACGTCAGTGGTGTAATTGATAGCTTTTGAAGGGTTTGGAGAGAGGGAAAGGCCAGGCGTAATTAAAGCGAATTGTCTTTCCGATCAATCACCAGTCTTGTGTAAACATATCAGTAACAATCATCTCAGGTTTCCCTGCCAGCTGCTTTCACAGTCAGACCTTGTTAACCACGCAAGTCGCCCACCCCTAAAGCCTCGCTAATTAACTACCCTCAATTAAACGCTAATAGCCTGATTAACAGGCCTTCGGTCGTGAAGTAATAGCGGGTCGTTTCCTTCTAGTTCCCCTCTGTAATGCAAAGCATAGCCTGTCCATCTTACAGGCGTACGGTGGACGTTGAGAAAGAGCATGTCTGCATTTTGGCTTAAGATTGTTTCAGCCATCTGTAATGCAGAATGCGATCCAAGAAGGAAAGGCTGTTTTTCTTAATTTTTTTTTTTTTGCACAGAATTCGCTCTTCGATATAAAGCCATTCGTTGAGTTGTGGGGCTTTTAACTTTTTGTGTAACGATAAATCACTTGGAACCGGCAAATCGTTGTTTAATCTTTATTCATGTAAGGAATTTTGCCATTTTTTGGTGGCTGAGTTTGTCTGTAATTTTGGCCAGATATGGAATTAAGGAGTCACAATCATTTATGAATCCATCTGTTTTTATGAGTACACATGAACGCCGTCTTCCTGTTTTAAAACTTACTGTCTCACTCGCCTCCCTCTTGTTTTTATGGATGTACAGCCGCAGCGATCTTGTAAATGCATTTATTGAGCGTCTGTGCTGTAATTTGAACTGTAATTTATGGTTTCTACTGTATTTCAGCTGCTAATTCATGATTAAAGTCTTTTGTAGGAATCTCACAGGCCAAGACGAGAACTGAAGCCCTGTTTCATGACATACCTCATCAATTTTGAATTCTACGTTGGTTTTGTCTCTCCGTCCAGCAGATATAAAGTTGTACCATACTAAGCATGCGACGGTTCGGGCCTGAAAGCTATGCTATAGCAGCAGTGGACCTGAAAGAGTTTACGCTAATGCTACTGTAGCTTATTAGTTGGTAAACTGATAAATACATCATATAGACTACTAGCATTGTTACAAACAGCACACTTTTATGTGTTTATGTAAACGTGAACGTTTATGTAACATTTCCATCAAGTAACAAAAACATACATGCATATGCATACATATAACATTAAAGAAACATTCTACAAATGTTACTGCAAGAACATGTTTGATCATTTTGAAAGAACGTTTAGAGAACGTTAGCCAACTTTCTGTAAAGGTTTCCTGTTAGCTGGGCTATCGTTGTATTTTGCTGTAATTTTACTGTAAAGGTTTAAGGTTTGTCCTGTACTTAAACCATCCAAAGCTTCCCTGATCTTCTTGGAGACAGCGTTCCTGGCCTAGTCTTCTAGTATGGGGACAAGTGAGGTCAACATTTAGCCCAGTTGAGTCTTCTTAACACAGTTGACACATCGTTGGTGCTGTTTGATGGTCCTGGTCTTTGTGTTGGCAAGCCTCGATAATCAAACTTCTTTTAAATCCAGACAACATGGGTTGGCGCAGAATTCCTCCATTCCTAGCCTGACAAGCTTTCTTTTCAAGAGTCGTTTGAGAAAACGACCTTTCACATGCCAAACAAAGTGGAACCAGCCACCGCTGTGCGCACTTCTTATGCAAATGAGCGCAAGCAGAAAACACTCCTCCAAAGTCATGCTATTGTTCTGGTGGACCTACCGTGAGCTTCCCCTTTCCCCTGAAAAAGATGTTTTCCATTCACATGTTCTGTCTCTGTTTAATCGTAGACTTCCTGCGTCTTTCAGTTTAGCAACAGATAAATGCGTTTGACTTGATGCGACAATGAAGAATAGACTAGAACAAGCAGGATAGAAATACATTTGTGTTTTTCATTTATCCTATGTTCTTCACCCTCAATGGCTGGTTACATCTTCAAGCGTCTCTATAAGATTTAGTTTATTCATTTTCTGACCAAAATGTAAAATCATTTTACTTGTATTTATTCTTTTCCATTCGTCATTGGCCTCGTGTGACTCTCACTGTGTAATAAAACATCATTGTGCTGTTTGATTTGGCATCTCTGTAGAGCACTGTGGAACTGAATAAAGAACCAAGGAACTTCTGGACTTGAGGTTTGAGGATCAATGAGAGGCAAATAACTGAGGCTTCGGTCAAAGTCTTGCATCTTTGGGGCAGAGCTGTCTGGCTTCACGTGGAGACAGCAGACAGGCCCTTGCGGTGATGTTTGGCCATGTGCATAACGGCATAACGGGGGGTTATATTTAGGGCTGAACCCTAGAGAGGTTGAGGAAGCGGAGGGTCAGACATGACACAGATGGATCGAGAGTGTGGCCGTGGTGGGAGGTGGTTTAGGAGCTGTATGTGGGCAATTCTGGGTGGAGCAGAACACAAATGGATATAGATGGTCCTGTTGGACCTGGTAGGTGGTGTTAAATAAACCTGGCCCACATCTGCAGTGAGGCATCAGGTTTCTCACACGCCAGGCAGTCTGACAAGCAGTCCTTTGTAGACTCTCTTTCTCTCCTCACACTCTCTCTCTCTCTCTCTCTCTCATCGCACCACTGTCCTTTTCTTCCCTGTTCTCTAGCCTTTTCTTTCTGTAAAAACCATATCTCTCTCTCTCTCTCTCCTTCTCTCTCTCACTTTGAACTTTTGTCTGTTGGACGGTACAACAATACACATTTGGCCCGGTAAACAATCACTTAGTAACCATCTACAACACCCTAGCAACCACCTAGCAAAACTTAAAGATACTTTAGATAATGACTTCATTCTCCATCTATTGATTAAAGTCTATTCTAATGCCATTCTGTAGTTTTCTTCCCACTAGATTATTATCAGGAATATGATTTTAAGGAAGGCAGTATGGGAGAGAGATTCCCTCTGAATTAATCCAGCTTGAGAGACGCCCGGCTGAAACAAACAATGAGACAGAGTGGAACTAAGCCACAGAGACCACAAATGTCATTGACAGAAATGGATGCAAAATCCCTTTTTTATGAAACAGTGAGAGGAGAAGAGACGGGCCAATGTTGTGTGTAAGATCTTGGCACAGGGAACGCATGTGCTGCTTTGGTGTTGATGTGTGCTTTATAATGCCAGTACTGTTATTAAAACGTGCTGTCAAGGAAGTTTTGGGTGAACTCTAGTTTGTGATTTTGCCAGAGAGAGCAAGCTGTTGTTTCTATGGTAATGCCAGTGTTTTTCAATATGCACTATGGTAATACTATGGTTAAAGTAATACTATTATTAGTACTATTATTAGTATTACTAAGGTAATACCAAGTGAATAACATGTTACATGATTAGACAGAGTTAAACAAGAGTTAAACAAAAGCTGAAAGAGTTGCGGCTTAAACAAACAACCACAGTGACAAAGTCTTAGTTTGTAGTTTTCTTTGTTTTAGATACATTTCTGCTTTATTTATTGAATATTGTAAAGTACTTGTTTCAGATTTTGTGATCCTGTTGTTAGTCATTTGATTTGTTAGTTAATATGACAAATGCTAGTAAGTTATCAGCCTCCCCGATGATGTTATTTTACGGTTGGTTAATACCTAAACAGCCTTTTCTACAAAAAACATGCCGATGTGTCCTTAACTTGCCCTAATGTTTAATATCACTTAAATTTCCTATTTTATTTCAATGCGGTTGGAATCCATCACTTTAATATTTTTAAACATTATCACTTATGCTGAGCTCGGAAAACGAGAAACACATGTTTGGCCTTGATTTGAAGGTAAAAGGTTTGCGTGTTACGAAGCAAGAGGAGAGCGAGACCGTTTCATTTCTAACGTACCCCTTCTCACTGCGTCACCTCAGTGTTCATTGTTGTTCTCTGAAGCTTCTTTACGTACGTTCTGGTGGGACGTTTTAATGTGGACAACCAGGGCGCGATTGATAATCTGTTTACCGTCTGTGCTTTGACTTTCACATCTTAACGTGAAAATAAGCACCACAAGCGTTGACCTCGGACGCATGTTAGGGCTTTGATTATTTTGGTGTGCAAGGTTCAAATAAACCCTGTGTAGGTCGGGGCCTCTTCAATTAAAGCCAAATGTATGGCGTTTGTTC
Source organism: Botia kubotai (assembly GCA_036877585.1). Lineage (NCBI taxonomy): Eukaryota > Metazoa > Chordata > Actinopteri > Cypriniformes > Botiidae > Botia > Botia kubotai. The sequence continues at coordinate 10,241 of JAZGTI010001991.1, forward strand.
TGTGTTAAAGCTGTTAGAGCATTGTGAAGTTTTTGTCTCATTTCTCCTACAGTATGTCTGTTCTTGTTTATGAGAATGTTTATCCAAACAAGTCCCGCATATTCTGCTCGTACAGATTTGTTCTGGCAGATTGAAACTGTCAGTGACTGGTTGAGTTTCAGAACATTGTTTTGTTGGTAGTCAGCAGGTATTCTCTGTACAAACCTGGATATTATTTTCTTTTGCTTGTTTTGCTGAGTAGCTGTATCTGTGGTAACCTACTGTATCTTTACTCTTATTTGGCCCATTTGTAAAACGTTAAATGAGGTCTTTTATTATTTCCTGTTGACTTTAAAACAATTTTCAGGTGTTATTGTGCGTGATTCATCAGTGCATGGTATATCAAAGAAAAGGAAAAAAGCGTAATAATCTTTCACCAGAACGTAAAAAAACTTGCTTTGCTTCTCAAAAACAACTTCCTTTAAGAGATGACATCACCTGGGCCCTGCAGTCAAATGGATATCATCGACCAATCAGGTTTAAGCATTGTTTTAGCAAAGACTTAACTAGAGTCTGATTCCATTCAGAATCATCCATCCACTAAATTATCATTTGTATTTAAGATACAAATACATACAAGATACAGATACATTCTTACTTTTACAAAAAGTAAAAATGGTCAAGCTGTGTTTGAGACAATGAAAATTGTTGTGTGCGGCCTATAAAGCTTGGCAACAGTTTCTCTACTGCTGACAATTAAAGTTATCTCTGTTTGAGGCAGTCCACAGCAAACAGCAGTTTTGTAATACATGAATACTTCTTGGAAGAATAGAATATGATTTCTTGGAAGCTGTCCAGCCGTTCTGCAAGAGTAGATTGTCAACACTTTCAAAGAGCATGAAGAAACATCTAACATGTTCTGACTGTCTATCTCCCTTCTGTTGTGGGAAACAATTTTGTCCTTGGAACGTCGGTCAATATTTTTGTAAGTGTTTTGTAAGAGCAGATGGTTTCTGTGATCAAACGATTCTTTCATGTGTGACCTGTGGACGCCTGGGTCCTTGAAGAACGGCTAACGAAGCTGAGGGCAATCAAGTTGACAAAGCGGGCGGTTGACTTTTCCATCACCAGCATTTTTAGATGGAACCCTAGTTGAATGAAACCGAATTTTCAGTGTTCAACTTGCCCCCATGCCAAGATTCTAGAGTCTATGTATAAACACAGCCCACACAGCTAACAATTTCAGGTTGTAAGAATGTTTCCTTAATGTTTCCATTAAGTAAGAAAAATGTTGAAAATGTTATTTTGAAAGTTTTAGGAATTTGTAGACATTGTATTAACGTTATTCCTTTGTTAGATATAACGTTAGAAAAACTGTTTACTTACGCTAGTTTTACTTACGCTTATTGCAAGAATGTTTTTTGATCATGTTGAGAAGTTTTTAGAGAACTTTAGACAACATTCTGAGAGCGTTTCCTGTTAGCTGGGTAGCTGCTGACTGATTCTTAATGCCTAGTGGTGTCTGAGAATAAGCTTACATGGACTGTGTAAACATCGATCGTCTAGGCTGGCTTTGACTTTGGCTCATGTTAACCAAAGATGTTCAGTAAATGTGTCATTTATCCAGATTTAGACCCAATAGTCCTGCAATTTCCTCAGTCAGCATGAAGATTTTGTGCGCCATATGGCTGTATCAGATCTGGGCCGTGGTATGTTCGAAGCCACAAGTTGAATAGCGAATTTTGTGGCATTACTGCAAGTTTCACTTATTCCATCGTGGCAAAGACTCTTCAGAACGTGTAATCCACCAGGTCATATATTTTCATTGAATGGTTTAGGGGGACCACTGAAGCCCTTCAGAAATGTTTGGCAACCGTACGGATGGTGAAACACACTCTTGCAACTCCTGGAAATGTTTTGCTTGCGGTTGGATGGTCTCATTTATCATGAAGTCAATTAGATAGAAGGCCACAGACTAGCTTGGTAAGTAGAAGAGACTGTAATTTAGGAATACGAAGGGGTGGTTCTTTGTCAAATGGTCGCGTTTAGATAATGCCAGGCTAACTTTTTCGCCGCACGGTAGTATGTGGGTGCTAGCTGTGACGTGCAGTCGATGAATAAGATGATGTGATTCACGAGCTGTAGGGATCCAGACTCGCGGCTCCAGTTTGGACCCGGTTTAGTCAGATTTGATTTTGTGCCTCTTTGATAGTTAGTTGTATATGGTTTTGGGGTAAACATTATTTTGAACCATTTTCCTAGATGACAAAGACTTAAAATTTTAAAGGCATACATATGCTAATATGTGCTATATTTAATTATTTTGTTCACTTCTGCACTTCTGAAACAACTGGACTTTTGTGCGCGAGACTTGAAGCTCGGTCTGTTGCGTGTTTGTGTTCTTTCTGCAGCTGTGTAAAGCAGATGTGCGTGTCGGTGTTGGCACAGGTCTGTTGTGTAACTTTGGCGATCGTCTGCACGTGGATTATCCACTCCTGACAGTTCTGCATTCCCAGATGCCTCCGTGTCCCTTCCCAGAATTCTCTCCCACACACCCACACACACTGTTTATGCAGAGTCACATGTTCTTACGCTTTTTTTTCTGTGTGTGTATATTCGTGTTTTTCAGGGCGGTATAGAAATAATCCAGCAAGGGTTTCCGCTTCATTCCATTTGATTTGGAAAGTCTGAATTTTCAGCTTCCTTCTCTGTAAAAATGCAATATAACACCACTAGCAGGTTGGAATTCTAACTTGGAAACACGTTTGGAAAGCTTATTCATTACGATGTGGGTATATGATGTCACAGGGACAGTTTTTTTAACATTTAAGTGAATAAAATGCGTTGACGAGTCAAAGTTTCCTACGTTACGCAATGAAAAGACTGTTTAGCTAACGGCTGCAGCAACAGGCGTGTAAAAATGTAAATAATCATTCTTCGTTGGTAAACATCTGCGTGTGGTGCGGTTGAGTGTGTTGGAGGTCAGAGACATAGAGTAGGAAAATCTCACATCCGACCTTCATGGAATGCAGCGTTGGTCTTCAAAGCACATGACGCGTTGACTCAAAAGTCTCATCAGTGCTGCTTTTTATATCCTTCTTAATAATGCCAAGCCTTCAGTCTCTTTCCACAGAACTGCTAGTAGATCGCTCGCGGATTGATGAACACACAGGTCCCAAAGCTACTGCTCTCTGCTAGCACGCAAGAGTGGAGAAGGAAGACAAAGATTGAGCAAGCAAACCCTTGGGGTAGAAGCTGCAATGAACCGGCTGCGATAACGCAATCGTGAGATTGTTAAGAAGGAGCTCATTTAATTAAACGCGTTTGCAGTAGTTCACATACACGCACGAAAACTTACACCTTAGTCCCTGAACCATTGCTGTTGATTTACAGTAGTCATGTTGTCATTTAGACTGAGATTATGTAGTTGTTCCACTAGTTATTTGCTATCTAGACATCTAGATGGTAAGTTTGAAAAGCCTATAAATGAAGCTGGGGTCATGTTCACCAGTAGGGTCAAGTCTGGCAATAATTAAAAGTTGCTGTTGAACACGGTAAATTTGTTACAAAGGTGATGTTTTGGGAGCCGTGGCAACGCTGCTTTACAGGGGTGAACTTAGACACATCATCTTTACCTGACAGTCACAGCTATACATCATGCTGAAACACTCTCAGCAATACTGTCTCTAGTTTAATCCCCTTTAAAGCACTAGTCAACGTCACTAATCTACTAGGTCAAATAGTCCATATTCCATAGTTAAGGAAACGCCCAGATCTCTTTGAGCATTACCTTCATCACTTTCAGCGATTCAAAGTGTTTTGTGTGCTTGAGATGATTGTCTCAGAACGAAACCTAATGGGTGTGCTTGAGTCACGTCAGGGGTTAAAGCTGCTCTGAGCTGGAGAAATCATCAAAATCACACCAGATGGCCTGATCCAGCCTCCACTGAACTCCAGCCCACACTTCTCCTCAGCTGTTCCAGTCAGCCCAGCCAAGCCCTCCGTTCTTTGCTTATCTGCTCATATCGGATTCAGTTTTGAGTCACCACGCACTTGAAGCCAAGCTCAGCTGCTATTCAGCCGATTGTGTGGTCCAGCGTTACCGCATTGACACGCAGCACAATAGACCACCAGTGGCAGGGAAAGATGCCCATCTCGCCGCCAGCGAGCCGCTCCAGCAAACAGAAGATGTAGTGTTTGTGGGATTATTAGCTGATAGTAGGATTTACAGCATTTCCATTTGATAGGATAAACTGTAGCTGTATCTAAACATGAGCATGTTGAGTTGAGACGAGTTTGAGGCCCAACGTTTGGTTTGTAGTAAAATGTGTAAACCGTATATGTGTCCAAACTACCATTACTGTAATATTTACAGTTATGTTTATATACATTTATTTATCTGTCTACCAGTTGAGCTACAAGAACACTGACTAGTTACTGTAGTTTTGCTCTGATTTTGCTCAAAAACAGCTGGCAGAGTGCTCGCATTTCCACAGCTGTGCTTCTCATATCACCAGGATTTGTTTTGAGTTATTGTCGTAAGGTGAAGCCAAACCCTAAACTGATACGAGCAGCATTTGGTTGTATTGTATTTACTGTAGTGTGTTGCATTTGAAGTTGAAGTTGGACGGAATGGATTTGAAAGCAATGAATGAATGGCCCTCATTTGTCTTTCTTATAGTTTTTTTACAGCTGGCTTGAGCACTGTAACTTATATCTGTTGAATTATTATTAATATGTGTTTTGACATGCGGCTGCTTTTTGAAGCCAGATAAGACTTTTGCCAACACTTCTCTTGTTGAACTGCATAGGTTAAATTGGTTTAGTCTGACCTAATTGCTTATGTGGTTCTTTTACATAGAGCAAAATCTGTTCCCCACTTCCATGAAAATATATACGTGACTTTTATGGCAAGAGCTGCACAAGTCAAAATAATATTAAACTTCAACATGTAACTCCTGAGGAAAATCAGCACCATGTGTGCTATAGACATGAATGATGCGCTTAACTATGTGGCTTGTTGTAGAAAGACATACAGTTGTTGTTTTTTATTGTTTTTACCCTGTCAACCACCGGAAACACTTTAGCAGCCACTTAGCAACCCCCTGGCAACCACCCAGAACACCATAGCAATGTGGCGACAAGTTTTGCTCGTTGCCACTTACGTTTTCTTTAGGAACTGTGGAAAACATCTAAACAGTAATTAAAATAACTAATGAGCATGAGTGTTTGGTCAAAATAGCTTTCCAAACAACCTTTCTAAAACATTCCCTTACGAAAGTCTTGGTTCTTAGCATGGTTTTATTATAATTCCAGCGATTTGTATTTTGGTTCGTTCTTCCTTTGATGTCTTGGAATTATTATTTGTTGCCTTTGTTAGGATTAAAGGTTGCAACACTGCTTACATAAATGGCTCAGACCAAACTGTGGAAAATGTTGCCACAGGTTAGTTCTTTTGTAGTTTGTGTTTTCCTTTAAAATGATCAAACAGTCCAAGATGCATTTAGTTGGAAAGCATGACTGCATATGATACTACGACATTAATAAACAAATAAATATAAACACAAACAAATCTTGCATTGAGGTAACATACACCTATACAATATTAAATATACTAATAAATATACTAATAAATATATACATATATATTCTCTAAATAACAGTCTAAATATCTTATTCAGCATTGCTTGTCTGGTTAATTTATCTTGTTTTAAAGATGCTTGGATATTTTTGTTGGGAAAACAAGTCAAAAATACTTTGCGTTGTCATGTTTTGCTTTTTTATGTTAACTGAAAATTCCCCCAGCTCTGTGGCAGATGTAATTATAAGATTTCATTAGGTAAGTTATAGGCCCCTCATTCAGTGGTCTGACACTTAGGTCCTTGTGCCAGCCGTGTGTTGATTTACAGATAGCCTTTCTGTCCGACAGCTTATAAAGGGTCATGCTTTACATTCTTGCCTGGAGCCTCTGTTCTTTGAGGATGACCTTCATGCTATCTGTCTATCAGAGGAGGTCCAGTGATGGATGAGGGGAGGATGGGGTCTGTGACATTTGGGATATCTCAGCTGTGAGTTAGTTTCAGAGACTTCGGACGAGAAGAATAAAACTGCTGTGTTACACTCTGCAGGGAACTCAAGAAAGCCTTATGTGCCCAGAGGAAAAATTGTATTTCTCAGAGGTTGCTCTTTCAAAGCTCAGGAGATTTGATAAAGATCTCAGTTGTGTTTCATTTAAGTATTAACTTTCTCAGATGTTTCTCCTAAAATTGCTTAGAGGAAATAAAATACAGCGCATGGAGCTGTAAAATGAATGTAGATTGTAGCTAAAATAATCTGGAATTGGGTAAATTTGATGATTAAATTTTCATATTGATTGTAGACTTAACAAATCGTAGCCAAGTTTGAGACATTGTTGAGATCTCTTCTGAAACTCATTGAAACATTTCTGAGATTTCTGGGGACACAGGAGACATAAGCAAACCTTTCCATTTGCTCTCTATTTAGTCTCGTTGTCTAGGAGAAATAATTGAGATATCAAAGAGATCTTATCTGTGATTTTTCTTTTCTATGGGTGCTGTGTGTTTTCGATGATGGACAAAATATTTGGCGTTAGACATGGAGATGTCATCCAGTCTGGTCCCTGTGGACTGGGCAGAGGTTCTCCAAGCGCAGTCCAAAGAGGAAGTGGTTTGAGGGAAAGGGGAAGCCTGGTGGGGCTGGGTCCACATCAGAGCCAAGCCTGGCCCCAGTGGGACGCAGCAAACTCGTTTGATGTTCTTCCACCAAAGCAGGTTCTCATGATCCTGCAAGCACACTAGAACAGCTGGATGGAACATAAAGCACACAGAAATGTTTCAAGTCATCAAGCGTAAAGCTTTCACATTAGCTCTTAAAACATCAAGTCCTGTTTATTAAATCATTGCAAGCGCTTATCATCCAAATAGAGCAAGAAAATGGATGCGTCACTCCACAGTTCCAAAGCCGAGGGGCCGAGTTCCTCCCGGTTCCAGATGACTCAAAGTGACGTTATCACATCTAAACAGTGGGGGGTGGGAACTGTGCTTTCATCTGAGCGTGTATCTCTCTTAGAAATCAAACCACATACACTTATAAGAGGTTTTAAGCTGAGAGCAATGAAAACGGCATGAGAATCAAACGAGCCTCACATGAGTGGGAAGAAATTAGCTGCAACTTTTGCAATTTCAGCCATACAATTTTCGGAGATATCAGCGGTAAAATAAATTTCACAAAATGTGATCAGCAGCTGGTTGGAAATTCAACTTTAAATTGTAAATCGCTACCAGCAAGAACATTTTGGACTTTCTGATCATTTATAAATGACACGTAATTTGTGGAAAAGTTTCTTAACAGAATGAGGAGATTTATTAGAGCTCATCTACCGCCACCTCACGCGACCAAACGTTACGTGTTCCTGGAGGTCTTGTAAACCCTGATTTGCTAACACACTGCAGCTAATTGAGAGGGGCTTCTCTCCTTGTACACAATAACAGCTGAGGTCCAGAGATGTCATGCCTGCACTAATCAACATCAACTGCCTGCAAATTACCAACACATGCTGCCCACTTAGTGCTGGAGGCGGGACCCAGGCAAGAGGTTGTAAGTCCCACGAAAGGCAAGTAAGACACAATAAACTCCCTGAACTGGAAATGTGTGATTTCCATGGTGGCTTAACCTTGAGTTAGACCTAGAAGTTTCTTTAGTTGTTTTAAGTTACTGCACATGGCCGCGTTTTACCTCTATTTAGTATATATGATTAAATTATATTATTAACTTATATTAAATGTATCTAATTATTTAAATTGTTCCTGCGATAATGCATACGTTTAATAGTTCTGTTCAAAGTTGAAGGCGACCGAAAATACTTTAAAGTACCATATGAAGACAGTGGTAAACTAAAGTGGCAATTATTCAGTCCCATGGTGTACATTGAAGGTGGGGTAGTCAGTTTTGAAGAGACTAGTTATAACAGCTAGCATTGAAGCATAAGACCCCGCCCTTCCTTCAGAGTGCTCTACAAAGCCACGCCTCCTCTAACAGTATGTGGAGGTATGCAAATACATAGTTTGACTGGCAAGTTAAACATCCTATCATTGCATTTAGACCGAATGCAATGATTGGACAAATATTTTATGGTTCTGTGCCTTTCACAAAGCATCATTATACCACGTGACTTGCACAGTACTTCATTAAGGAATATAAATTCATTTCATGTAAAAAAAAACCTTGGGCCTTTTTGATTGCTTTATTACTGTTAGCCTACTGTAACTTAGCTTTAGCTGTAGCTTTTTGTCTCTGTTATAGGTTCAGATATATGGAGAATATTATAGGATATTCCAGTCAGCTTCACTTGTTCTTCTGCATGTACATGTTCACTTTGCATTAGCAAACACATGGCTGTCCACAGAGCCTGGATGTATGTCAAAAAGAAACCGTCAATTTCTGTTCTCCCAATTAGCAACTCGTCATTACAGCTGTGATTTAGATTCAAGCAAAAATTCACCCATTCCCCCTCAGGAACCCGTAAATCTCGCCGAGCCACCCGGCCCTCACTTTGAGGGAAAGAACACGCAGTGCAAACTCCTTCACAGGCGCAGATGAGCGACTTTAATTTCATTAGCAGACCAGCCTCTGCGCCTTCTGTCGCCGGCACTCGCAACATGGAATGGAAACACAACACGCGAATGAAATATTCTGTCCTTTTTTTCACTGTTTAATGATTTTTCACTCTTTAGATTTACGTATTTGCTGAGTTGACGTCTCATGTGAGCTGGGCTCGGCGGAAGGCCTGAGTTATGATCGCAGTGTTTACGTCCAGCTGGACCCCAGACAGCTGAGGCTGACTCATTTTAATAGAAGAAGCAGATGATCTTATTTTTGGCTGTGCTGTAGGTACATTAACATCATTTATTCCAGACTGGTTTTAAACCATTTTAGAGTGGGTGGCCTCCACGTTTGAAGCCGAGACCAGAGTCGTTTCGGACACGGAAACTAACCAAACAGTCAACCCAGCAGCGTTATTTATACACAACCCGCGCGGTGGCTTATTCCAGGCTGGGTCAGAGAGGGCATTATGAGTTATCTAAGATATCGTTCTTATTTTTGCATTCCTTTCTGTGATTCTGTGTCGCTGCTTTGTTTCTTGAGTTGCGTTCAGGGACTCTTGCAGTTATTCTGTTTGGTGGAGTGCAAAGTCTGTCATGTTCTTGAGATGTTTGAAGTTATGGAATTACTGGGCCGACAGGTCAATGTCCTTCATGCTTGGCTCAGTGTCTTTTCAGCAGCGTCCATAGTAAATAGAGGACAGAGAATGACCGTGTCACTTGCTAGTCCAGACATCAGTGGTCAACTGTGTATTCTTCTCTAACGTTTCTCTAGAAGAGCTAGATGAGTTTTCTAATCAAACCTAATTCTGGACCTTCAAAACATAATTTCTGTGGATTAATAAGTTTAGTAGTTTGAATGTGTATTGCGTTTATCTGCGTTTAGTTCAGACATTAATATCCTGTTCTTAATGGGAAGAGATTTACTGTGATTTGATGCAAGGATGTACGTTGTTCTTGCTAGGCTCTGTTCCCATGAGTTTTTTTGTGTTGTCCTACCCATGATCCTTTGCTCTAAATTTCAGTGAGCTGTGATATGTATGGTTGGCATGGCGCGCTATTTCATCCACATTAACATATCAAGGTTTTGAGAGGTGTAATTTACCAGGCATTCATTCTTGTCATGGAAAACAAGCAGCTTTACCTTCAGGTCTCTGAAAAGCAGCAGTCGCCAGCGCTAGTAAGCCAATATGGTTGAAGAGCGCAGACTGGCACGCCATGTAATTTTATCTACATGCATGCCTTACTTTGTAGATTTATGCTGATAACCACCAATGATACGGTTCAGTATTTTGGCTCGACTGATGCTCAGGAACATCTGAGAAGCCTGCTGACTGCTCATTAACAGATTTTATTATTAGCAGAGCCCAGTTACTGGCATGTCTTCCGTGTGCCTGCGCTTCTGACATGTCTAACAAATCGCTACATCGCTCGTAACAGAGATTCTTGCGTGTTGCTTTTGCAAAGCTCCTTCCTTGTACATGCAGTCTCTTTAAAACAACATACATTGATGCGCTTTTTTACGTTTAGAAAAGTAGAATCTTCGAGGAGCTGTTATAGTTGTTGTTATAGTTCGGTTTTATTACTATTTTGAATTGCTTTTATTTTTGCATTTTTAGTTTTCATGTTGATTTAAGATCAATAAGATATTGCTATATAAGATAATTTTATTTCAGTTTTAGTTTATTTTTCATTTATTTTCAGTTAATAATTTAGTGCCTTGTCCTAAACTTATTTCCGTTTATTGCTAAGACCAGATTTCTAATTTCGTTTTTAAAATAATGCTTATGCCTGTATTGTATTTGATTTCGGTTAAGAGAAACATCTTAATAGTTGTAGTTTTAGTATTAACTATTATTTAACTATTATAACCTTGTCAAGAAGATGATCAACCACAGTATAATACGAAGAACAGAAAGAGCAAACTCAACTCTGTTGTGTCTGTCACTTCTTCAACTCCAGGCTTCATTCTGTGCGGTCAGCAGACTCATAACGGCTTTGTGACATGGGTTCCTGTGTTTGTTTACAACATGTTCTTCACCAGTGACGGGCTGCTGCAAACATCCAGTCTACTGCTCATGACATGCGCTTTTAATTACAGCCGAGTCTTTTTTAAAACGTCCACATTCATGCTAGCCTGCAGCCTAGCAGCTCCTCACAGAGGCCCCAAACAGAGAGGTTCTTGTGCAGCCCCTGCGCGAGTGCGTCAGCTCTCACGGGAAAAATTTGAGAAATGCCTCGCACTAACAGTCAAGCCTGTTTTCTGTAAAGGACATTATGGTCCAGGAGAGAAAGGTGCGGTCTTTGGTGCTGTTAAAGCCGTCAGGTGGTACGTGAAAAGCAGCCAGTTATAGAGTGGTTAAGATGATCTTGGTTCCTGTTGCAGCCCCGTTAAACTGCATCACACCTTTAATGAGCTGCTCCGCTTTTTGTTTCACGTATGTTGTATTCTTCAGCTGGTATTCCGTGTTTTTACAGAATACAGTCATCTTTATCGCGTGATGCTTTGGCAGGTCTGATGAGATGCCTACACGTGTACAGGAGCCTTTCTGGAGATACTGGATCTCCTTTTGGACGGATGTTGTCGTCACCTCATCAATGTCACACGAGTCTCCAGGGGGGACCGCTAGTTTTAGAGTGGCGCTAATAGAAGACTGGTCCACTGTCACTAAGTTTTATAGCTGTATTACGCTGTGTTCTGTGAAAGCAATCAGCCCCGCCCCTTCCCACCAGATCCACTGCTCTGGAGCACACATAAGTCATCGTAATGGTTGCGTTTTGCCCAAATCCGCTGTCAGAAAGGGATATTTTGTTAACTGATTGGCCGGACAGGCCTGAAGAAAGAAGGCAAGGTCAGAACAGAGGAGATGGAGGAAAGAGTGTAGATGGATATGAAATGGATCAGCCCAGCTGTATCTGCAACGGAACGCTCCACCAGAGCAGTCGCTTGATTGGCCACATCTGGCGTCATTACTTCCACATTTAGACCGCAAAGCGGACATCCTTTTGAGATTGCTCCTTTAGCCAGCTCACACCAGCTAGCCAATGTGAGAATCTACCTCTCCTATAGCCATGAGAGCGTCTTGATAACGTCCAGCCCTCTGTATCGTCGTCAGCTGCATCGTCATTCGATCCAGATGGAGATAGCGACCTTGCTAGCAATGTTTCAACCAGCGTGACCTCCTTGTGACACGTGGGACCTGGTTTTCATTGCCCTCACCCAATGGCAGGGTGATACAAGCGCAAGTGTGAAATGTGATACCTTCCAGACCAAGGTTTTTTGAGGAACCCTAGACCTGGAGAAGATCAAGCTCTGTTGATGGGCCATCGTCCTGGCCTGGATTAAGGAGAAGATAAACCAACCGAAAGGCTTTGGAGAGAAAAAGCAGCAGAGGTGTTTTGGGGAGAGAGGATTTTGGGACAGCTTCATGACTTTAGATCTGCACCCTTCCCCCCAGAAAAATCAGTGTTTCCTGCCATGCCTCTCAGCTGAAATCAGATTCCAAAACCTAGCTTGGGCCCTGTTTTTCTTGGCACGGGTCTCGCGCAGACGCTCACATAGAACTCCTGTTGAAGTCTTTCTCTTTTTCTCCCTTTCCTCTTTTTCATCGCTGTCTCCTCACACACCTCCGTTTTTCTCGTTCGTTTAGAGAGAAACAGCATGGCCGCTACTCTCTCACCATCGTCTTTTGGACGTAACCCGATCTGTCCTCACCCTGCGCGCATTTTAATAACATTTAAACATCTCCAGATGCAATTCGAAAATAAAACGGCACGAACGTTAGCTAGAGGCTTTGCGGTTTCACGCTCTCGTTTTTGAACATCGGCTGTTGGGCCATGTGAGATCTTTCCTCGTTCTCTGCTGGCGGTTATCTTGATGGCCATTATTTATATACAGGACCCAAAGGAAAACATCGTTTTGCTAACATAGATTTACTGTTAGCTAAACACAGTGTGCTAACAAAGATTTGTCGTAACCAACACGCATTGTTTGGAAGCTACGTATTGTTTTTGTTCACGTTGTCTGCAAATCTTTAAAGCAGTATGAATTTTATATATAATATAAATAATATTTGCGTACTATATATAGATATAAATATATTTATATATTTATTTTTTAAGTACATACATAGTATGTATTATGACAGTTGTTTATATATATGTATATACAAGTATACAGCAAATATACAAAAAAAACTAACTTTTTTTGCATTGTTTTTTACAGTCTCTGTCAATAGTTCAGACAGCGAGGGTGTCTTATTTACACTTAGGGCTAATGCACAGTCTGGTCATGTCAGTGTAGGGGTGTGCGAGGGGTATATGTGTGGCCCTTTAAGAATGGGAGGGGGCTGTGAAACAGACAGGGCTCATGAGGAAAGTTAAACAGTCCCACATTTGAGTAAACGTGGAGAGTGAGTCTTCTGGGCTATATTTAGTCATTACATTCGTATGCAGCTATGGTCGACATCTCACTAGCTGACTCGAAACAACTTGATTTTGGCAGGGAAGGGCACACACAGACTGTGCAGAAAACGCTCTTCTGTTGGAGGTCTTGTCATGCTCGCCGATTAAGTGCGGGGAGGGGTGGTGGATAAAACGAATACCTCATCACGTCAAGCTACTAGAAAAATACGAACAGGACCGCCTGATCGTTAAACAAATGTAACAGACTGAATTCAGATTCAATTCCTAAAACATCTGTGATTACTTGTGATTACTTGTTGTGTTTTGGTTCCTTCAGGGTTTGCTGAAAAAACATACGTTCATACACGGCTTAAGTGAGAAGATTTCTGTTTAGACCATTTCTTTGTTTAGACTGTGCTGATTCTCCTTTTCTCCTAATCATTACTATAAACTTACTGTTGTGAATCAGGGTAGAGCAGAGAGACAGTTTTAAACACTGATCTGTTATGCACATGCTTATGTTTTTGGTTCATTTTTAACGGATTGCAACTTTAAATGTAAAAAAAAAAATACATGATTAGACAATCACCAGGGATAACAGTGGATGTTTGCGATGATGTGGTTTTGCTGAGGGAAAACATTTTAATCACATCTGAACTGGATATCTCACCAAAGACACGTGAACATCAGACCTCTGAGGTCATGTTTTGGAGCTTTGAGGGTATTTATCAGACTCTTTGGACTTCCTTCTCTGGTCTTACCTACAACAGAGCCTTAAATGAACTCCATATGATACTCGACAAGGCCCGAATCACCAATTTGAACAAAGTACTCATGCAATATTTTCCACTGTTTTCCAAGAGTTGGGTTTGACGGGGGGATGTGTCATAAGATCGGCAGGGTTCGAGAGTTGTCGAGGACGGTGTGACATTGTAACACTTCATCTGTTCAACCCTATTAACAGACCACATTTCCAAAGCCAAAGAACAGTCACATGACCCACCGTACAGACGGAAAACAAAAACAATAAAGAACTTTGGCATAAATAGACTATAAGAAACAAGTCTTTGGATATGTAGCTATCCAGAATGACATTAACGGGGCTCATTGAACAATCCCTAACGTCTATATCGCAATCATTAACTGCAGGTTAAAGCGGCTGATGTTTTTTTCTCGTGCATGACTGTGTTATATCTAGCTGTATGTGGTGTTGGAGGCAAAGCTCGGTGGGGGGTTTAGTGAGTTACATGAGAATCAAGGACAAACATAACAAAACGCACACAGAGCAGAAAGAGTGCGTGTCTCTACAACACTGGCCAAATTGAAAGCCTCTGTCCCTGCACTCAGTACCAATTAAATGCTCCCCTTTGTGGCCGGGCCGAAACAGCTGCAATGACTCCACAGAGTCTGTTAAGACCAGGCTAGAGCCAGGCCCCCTCTGTGCTCCATAACACACACACATACACACACACACACTCAGTGTGAGAGAGTGAGATGGAACGAAGAGAGCGCAGACAGCAAAGGTTCGATAAGAAGCAAAAATCACATCCAAATGTTTACGCAAAAGGCAGCCGCGCTACTTTACTCCCCCTTATCTCGCCTATATAATAACGCACAATTATAGAAGAGATAGCGGTCCGCGGACAACAGGCCGCTGCTGCAGGAAATGAGAAATCGCTAGTAAACAAACACTTCGAGGCGCGTACTTTGATGTACAACACAAATCTTATAAAGGCTGCGAGGAATCCCTTTTGTTTACGAGACATTTTTCCTCGAAACGCTTCGAATGACGCGCTACGGACATAATGGACTTTGTCATGTACGAAATACATTTTTTTGTGCTCGTTATCGCTCGGCAGGCATCGCAGTGTGAAGGCCGTTTCAAATATATACAGTTTTTAATCTCAGTCTGAGCTTTCTTTAAATAGTGCAGAATGTTCACTTCGACACGAACTAAAAAATAATAACACATTTTTTGCTAGAAGGCCCTCAGTCTGGGCATAAAAACTGGAGTTATTCCCTTTTGCAGGTCGATGTTTAAAGTGTAATTGGTCTGGTAGCGTCTCGTCCAGTGGAGATACTCTGTCAGTGCACGGTGGCTATGTAAGTCTGAGATAAACCGATTCAGGCTAAATTTAAACCCGCGGACAGACATGGCGCGCCAGCGGTGCACGTCTCCATTCCTCTCTTGGCTCACTAAACACGACTCTGTGCGTTTCTATAGTATTCTGTATATCGAGTGAAAGAATCTTTCAGTGCATTTCTGCAGAGTTACGTAATGTGCTTAGAAGTGAGGAGAAGAAAAAGTCTTTTCACTTTCACGACACTGTGACCAGACAGAATAAGTGAAGTGAAGAAAAATTGAGATTCTAATCTTTAAAGACCGCGTGAAACCTCCTGACGACCGCTGTGTTCTTTCCTCTGTTGATGTATTTTCCTTTGAAACGAGTTTCATTTTATAATAGCCAATAAGATAGTCTGATTATTCGATAAAGCCTGTTGGTAATCTGATTAGTATTTATTACTCATTTAACTGTAATTAAATTCATACAGATGATACAGACGAAAGTTCGTTTGTTGTTTTCGTCAAGATTTCCAGCGTAGCTTATTCGGTCTTTTGGTGAGCGGTAGGGTTAGGATGTTTGCTTTAAAACAAGGCTATTTTTGGGCTCGTAAGAAGTAGATTTAGTCATCATGTCATAGCAAAGCTTAGGAAGGAAAGTGCTGAACATGCTTGTCTTTTATCTGTCTTTGAAGGGGATTTAAACAGAACCCTGTTGTTATAACGTCAGTCACTGGAGGGGGGGGCGGGTCTGATAACCAGACAGTCAGACATTTGCTTTCACAAGTGATCTTGAAGAGAACCTGTCAGACTAATCTTTGCCTCTGTTTAGACGTGATGCATCATTTATTGGACAGTATTTGTTCACTATTGTCAGGTTTGATGTTATGTGTAGCTGTTCAGAGCATCAATAGCTTGGATATTGTCGTCTTTCATTTACTTGAATGTGCCGAGACAACCATGAGTAAGCCATTTATAGGTTGGTTTCTTAAAAGTGTAAACACATTGGCCAGTTGGTTTGAGTGGTTTGACAACTTCTGGTTCAACCAATGGGATGAGTTGGGGGGCGGAGCTCCCTCTATGTTGATGGCAGATGGGGTCAGAGTCAAGTTCAGGAAACCTGTTTGGAATTAACAATGTTTTTTGTGATGAATGTTACTCGTGGAAAAACTGCAGTCATCCAAAACATTCTCTTTGTTCGCAAGTGTCGTTATAGACTTCAGTAACAAAACGGGGTTTAAGAAAATGAATTGTATGTGTGTTAAACAAAATGTGGAATAGCTGTCTGCAGTCGCTTGCATGGACCCAAACGCAGGGTGTTATTTGCCTTTGTCTGCCTCATAAAGTTAACTGTTAATGTAATCTTCACTGACACGCTCAATTACACGTATGGACGCTTGCCTTGGTGTGTGTTAGTGTGTGTGAGGATTTGTGTGTAAAAACTTCCTTTCTACAATTAAAAACTAATTTTAATTGTAAAAATGCAGGAAGTTTCCTGTTAAGGTTGGAGTGTTGTTTAGGGTTAGGTTATATTGTTTATAACTAGCTGTGTGTGTGTGTGTGGTGTGTGCGCATTATAGATATATAAATTAATATAAGCATCCAGATTGCATGTATACAGTGTTTATAGTGGCAGTGTGTCGTAGCAGATGTTTTTTTTTTCATATTGCATCAGGTTTGAAAGGATGTGATTGTTGCCAAACTTGTTTGTGACGTTGAGATCTTTGGTGAAACATTTGAGGAGGTACATGCATGTAAGACCAGGTGAAAAATATGAGAAGCAAATGACCTGCACAAAATCTCTGTTCAGTTTCCATTTAATCTCATCGCCATCTAGAAGTTACAGTTAAGATAGTTTTCCTCTATTGCATGACTTATTAGAGGTATATTTTCACATTATAAGCGTAAATGGATTAGAAATTCAGCTGTAAGATTTACAACTTTGTGTGTGTGTGTGTGTGTGTGTGCACATACTCTTTTCAGTAAAGTCAAGCAGCCCTGTTCAGTCCAGTGTCCTTCATTAAACGCAGCCAGTCGTCTCCAAATAAGGCGAACACTGTGTCCTTCATACACTTCTAGCCCCCCCGCTGTACTGCCAACAAGCATGCATTTAACACCGGTTTAAAACCAGACCCCCCGATCGCTGCAGCACACTTGTGCTTTACAGTCAAGATTCATCAGGAGAAAAGTGCTATTGTTAGTGGGGCTTTCTAAAGCATTACTCGTTTTATTGCTCAAACTTGAACAAACGCATAAAGCTAGTATTTAATTTTGGCGTGTAACTTGCAACTCTTGTACGTCCAATATGACATCTTACTGAGGAGTGCCGTGACAATAAAATGGATGAGAAAATTCCATAGATTTACTTTGAAGGATTTCTAGCCACATCTATGGCAAAAAATGGCATAGGGGATGCACGCTCGCTTCTTTCAGTTGGTCGTGCAAACCGTCACCCTAGCAACCATGCATCAGTGCTCTTAGAAACCGTGTCCAGTAGCAGACCGTTTGGCAGCCACTCACTCTGGCATGAACTGACATTTCAAATGTTAAAGGCTTGTTTTCTGTGCGGTAATGCGTCGCAGTTCCGTCATTTATTTGTTAATCTCTCTTCTGTTTTGTGTCTCTGTTTCTCTCTCCAGGTAAGAATTGAAATCTGAGCCTTCTCACCTGTACGGCACTTAATCTTCAATGTAAGTAGCGTTGAAGTTTCTGTTGCGCCTTGTGCCCTCATACTGTGGGTGTGTAACATACCCTGAATAATGTTGTTTTGACAAACCCTCAGGCAGTTGTGTCGTTCAGAACATGGGAGCTAAGCTTAAACCCCCACCCACCCCCCCACCCCCACCTCTTCACTATCTTGTAATCCTGCTGTCAGGCAAACAAAGCCCCTTTGCGGACGTGAGATGATAGGATCTTCTCTCCCTGTTCGTCTGCTTTCAAAAAAAGAAGCCATTTAACCACCTGTAATCTTCTCCCAACGCCACCGGCATAGCCATAATACATCCTTAACCTCCATTGACCGTCTCATTTGCATAATCGCCGGTTAAATAGCGACTTCCCAGGGTTTTCGCAATCGCAGTCGAAGCGATACGGTGGAGGTAGACCGTCAGGGGAATACTCGGCCTCAGAGAAACTGACGTGTCTGGATTTGAGGAATAAAAGAACGAGAGTGGGCCGCTAACGGGCCTGGAGGATGTGAGTGCGTTTCTAGCTTCTAGGGCCAAAAGTCAGAGAGTCTGAAAGCCGTGCTTGTGTGAGTCTAAAGGGCGGTCGAGTAGCATAGTGTTGAGCACTTAACCTCGGACCGAGACCCCTTTGCATGCAGCTGCACACGCAGCCTGGCCGGCGTTATCTCCACCAGACGTTACCTGGGAAAGACATGCTTGGCTGGGGAGAAGGACAGATAAGAGGCCCTCAGAAGACAGAGGACAAAAAACACACACCCTCCTGATGTCTGGAGGTGGACGGGGAAAGACAGGAGATTAACATCAGAAATGACAGGGTTGTAGGAGTTTGTGTGTGTCATTTAACTATTGCACCGTTTGTATGTTCTGTCAAGCAGCTCACGTCAACACAAAACCCGGCGCGTGTATTAAAACATTCCTTATTGATTCTATTTTGGGGACATGTTATTCTGAATAAAAGTTTGTAATCATTGATGGGGAAAATCTTTACGACGTGCAACGATTCTAAAATGATTCTTTTGTTTATTTTGAGTTTAAAGAACTGTATAATCCAATTTTTCAATATAATAACCAATTCGGATAAACATTATATTCAGTTAGGATTTTGGGATTTGATTTTGCCAAGTAGGACATGTTCCTGGACCAACATATTTTGTTGATTCTGGAATAACATTCCTATCACACAAACGCAATCCTGACCCTAACTATTAACTACCCGCCCAAACCTCAGCCTTAACCCAACCCTAAACCTAACCCTGTAATCTGATAGGTTGAAGGGATTGTTTTGGCAGTCATTGTAAACTTTTGGAAGGTTCGACCTCTTTTTTTTCTTTCCTCCCCTTAAAGTTGTTCCCTAATTAGCTAACTAACAGCTAACAGTTTGGTAACGGTGGTTTGGTAAACAGCTAAGAGGTCTTTACTAAATCTGTAGCCAAATAAACCCCATATGTCACTAAATTCTGCCACTCTTGAGTTTATCCCTTCCTTTCTTCATTATTCAGCTCGAACCCCTTTAGAAAACATTTGTTCACATAGTTCTGCCGATAAAACCGACCACATCAATAAGCCCCCATGGAACCTAATATTGAAGTCTTGGATTATAAAAGGCCGTTTGCCTGTTTACCAAAGTTATATCACCACAAAACTCTAGAGTTCGTTGATTCTGGTCACGTCTCGCGTTGCACTTTTTCTTTCCAAACCAAAATGCATCTAATCCAGGCCATGCAAAATGGTCAGTTAACTGCAGTGCGTTTTGTTGTTGTTCTCTCACACTGAGCTAAATCTTTAGAATAGAATTTAATGCAACCCTTGCAAGTTTTGTCAAAACTTCCCAGGCTGGGCTGCAGGAGTGGGTATTTCATGTAATGGATGAAAAGGGCTGAGCTAGGGCCTGCATGATGCAAGATAACCAGCAGTAGCTGAGCAGTAGTTTTTGGGACTGTTTTTGTTTGCAGAGAGAACAGGGGATGATGGGTGAGGTCATGAATGACATGCGTGTCGGCCAGCGTGTTTACTTCCTGCTCGCATGCTTCTCTAGATGTAGCATTGCATGTCCTCCAGCGCTCTGGGTCAGGACAAACAGAGGATGTCTGAAGCTCTGTGTGGAATTATGATGGATTGGCTTTATTAGGAGTGGAACTCAGCATCTGGGGAAAATCAAGGGTGAGCATAACAAACCATGGGGCGAACAAGCGACCCTGCAAACTTTAGAGGAGTTTTACAGCTCCAGGCAAACAGCCGGGAAATCAGCAGGGCGGAAGATGTGAGATTGCATTTGTATGTAGTGAGAAGACATTGAATAAGAGGCCAGATAGTGAAGATAATTAACTCCTTCCACTCAGAGCCATCTGCTGCCATGATGGACTTTGAACTTTGCAGTTTTCCTTTTTCTTTCTTTCATTCGTTCTTTCGTTCTTTGTCTGTTTGTTTGTCTGAATGTTTTCAGAATATTGGCTAACATGTATGAGTTCTCAGTTATCAAAGTACATTCTTTTTGTTGTTGTTTTTTTAACATTGTATAATCATTGATCAAAAACGATATTCTTAAAGGTTTGTTGGTTTGTTGTTGTTTGTTGGTTAAAATAACATTTATAATGTATTTGTTACTTCATGGAAATGTTAGGGAAACGTTTGTACAACCGAAAAATTGTTAGCTGGGTGTGTGTGTGTGTGTGTGTGTAAAATTGTGTAGCCTGCATATGCCTGCCAGATACTCATGACAGCTGAATGCAGTTGTCTCCTCTCTTCAGTGCTCAGTCATGTTCTGTAGACACTGAGTTTCTGCCACTGGTCCGTGCTGAAACTGTAGTGCAGTCAGATCACATGGAGAGGTATGTGTCATCGGCCTGTCTTTCTCCACTGTTGTTTCCCACCCACCCTGCGGTCTAGTAGCAACCCATACATTAAGTCCAGAACATGCTGTTTTTGCGACGTCCACCATTGTGGTTTCGTGAATGACTCCTGTATTCCATACACACACACACAGAATAAAAAAGTGAAGGTTTGCGCTCTGGCAAATAAACTTTGTTGTCACTCCTAAACTGCTGCAGTGTGTACGTGGCCTTCTAAACGTAAATCTTCTCGAATCTGTGTCAACTAAGTTTATAGCTGAACTCAGGTAATATTTTTACCCTTTTACTGTTGCTCGCATGTGCCAAATTTACTTTTAGATGGAACTTATGACTGCTGCCTTTCCACTGGGCCCCTCATCTAGTTCTGCATAGACCAGCACTTCTGAGTTCCAAGAAACGGACATCCGTAGCATCCATCCTCCTCTATTTCTGTACAAAGATGGTAATTTAGTGTGTACACCGTCATGTGGATTGGAGATCGTAAAGGCGAAGGGAAATACAGAAACCGAGGAAGGCGTTGGCGGAGTGGAACAGCATTAAAGTGGCTCTTGATGTCTTTGGCTGGACTTTAATAGCTCTCTGTCTCTTTCTTGATCGGTTCCTCTCTGATGTTTGAGGCTGAAGCCCTCCAGTAGAGCAGTGAGGGCCCTCAAGTTAAGAGGTCTAGGTGAGGTCGGGGCAGCTTTGAGGAAGGTCATTTAGCAGCCAGGAAAAGATGAGAGCCGGGTAGAGAACAGCTGAGGGCAGTTTGATTGTAGACGTGCGTGAAGGTGAACGAGTTGCTGGTTTTAGGTGGCAGACGGGACACTTGACCTCTGCCGCAGTCTCTGCCTTGAGACATATGGGCAAAGCAGTAACTGCGAGTATAAGCACATTAACACGGTACACATTTGTCTGAACGTGTGCACACCGCTGCCAAGATGAGTAACGCAGTGTAGAAAACGAGAACGGAATTTTTCCAAGTTTTCCTTGGAATCCCTGTCGGATTGTGAAGGGTTATTTGGGATGTTGTAGTAGTGTAACAATTTACATGTCTAGTGAAATACTTCTGGTTAGGGGTTATGTTCTACTGTGGAGGTCTCTGTGGGGTCTTTCCTGCTGTTTCTGTGCTATTTTGACCTTCGTTTCGTGCCAACTCTGTGAAGGAGAGCCTCCGTCTAGAAGAGCCCACGGCTTTCCATCCGTGACTTTCGGATATTTCCCTCCTTTTCAGATGATATTCTTGTCTCTCACTGACCTTATAAAACAAAGATTATGTTCCCCAAGCCATAGGCCCCCATTAGATTCCAAATAATGTGGAGTGCGTGTTTAAAAATACCTTCAGGGATCTGGAGATGTTCTGCAACTCGCCCATTCGGACCCTAATTCAATTAAAAGCCAAGACCGACGGAGACGGGGAACCAGAGACATAGAAATTAAGAGTTGCAGGGGGTGCAAAAGATCTGCTAATCCCAGACTTGCCCTATCGCCGGTGCGTCAGGTCCAGGCAGTGGGAATGCCTCTCGTTCCGCCCCGCTGATCTGACTTCAAAGGCCGTGTACACCCCTGCATTCATTAGAAAGCAGATTACTGCTAATCTGCTGTAGCGCACCTGACGTTCCTGCCGGATGGAGAGCGGCTGTAACGTGGGTGTAAGAGGGGATTACAGTGATTGCAGAGGTCACAGCACTAACTAACCCAAGACCTGATCGGGGATCAGTGTGCCGAGCGGTTAATTTGTTAATTGGCACAAGGGGAATTAGAGAAGGGGGAAGTAAATAAGGGAGTTAGTTTAGTACCAAACTGAAGTTTCATAAGCATTGCATGGCGTGGATGGTTGTTAGTTAGTTGCTTGGTTAGATAGTTGGTTAGCCTTTTTGGTTAGCTCATTAGTTACTTGGTTAGTTTGTTTATATTAGGTCACATTCTGTCTAGGGTATCTCTAATAAATGAATTGGCTCCTTACCAAGAGGATCCAAAAATTGAGTTTCAGTACTAGCGTCATGTATTTACTAGCGAAGCAGTAGTTTATTGTTATATTGTTCTTGTAGGTTTAACAAAATGTAACTTGTGTGATTAGCGGACGTTTTTAAACTGAGGTCCTGTCATGTTGACGTTATCAAAGGTGTTTCAGTCGTTATTTAATGTGAACATTATGTAGCCTTGCGTGACCAGAGTCATTAGTGTCCGCGCGTTTCCTGCTTCGTGTGTCTGGTGTGATTAGATCTCTGCTCTGCTTCACCTCAGCAGGCGCTCTGGGTGTAATCTTGTGTTAAGTTCTAACAGGCTGATCTGGATCAGACATTGATCTTTGCCTCCTGCTTGTTACACTCATCTGTGTTCACACATGTAACCTTTGACCAATGACAGCGAGACAGTGTTATATATCCATGCACGAGGTGAATACTCTAAGAGCGTATGGAAAGAGTTCACACTAAAATGAGAATTCGTACTCCTAAATTGCGATGTGGATTGTGCGAAACACAAAAACTGCATCGGTCACCATTTGCTTTCCTTGAAATGTGGTACACAGGAAGAAGTTGTAGCCTGAAAAATACATGTTAACTGAATGTTAACTTTTAAGAGCTCGTTCATCTCACAAGCATTAATCAATCAAAGCAACAACCAGTTGAGAGCTGAACACTGACAAACAACGCTTTACTGAAGCATACATTTATGTTCACACTCAGCACAGTGAAGTGGACAGAACTGTGACAGGAGTTTATGGCTGTCCTCGGGTTTAGATGGAGGTCTGTTGTCAGGTTGCTACATGAGCTGCCCGTGTTGACCTCCATCACTGTGAGAAATGACTAACATCAGAGCCTTTCTAGTTAAAGAAGTTATTATTCCGAGTTAAAATGTAACCTCAAGTCCAAGGCAAAGATAAACATATGGGTAAACCGCAGAGAATCTGGTGCTTTGCGGTGTAAGACTGTGTTAAACTTAGTTGTCTAGTTGAGAGTTAAATATGAACTGCATTTCAGCATTTTGCTAAGAAAATATGAGAGCTGCTTGCCAGTACAAAAGTCAACACCTTGATGGTTGCCAGGGTGTTGCTATGTTGTTGCTAAGGTGCTCTTAGTTGTTTTAGCAGTTGATATGGAGTTCTTGGCTGTTGCTAAGTGGTTGTTTACCAGCCCAAGTTATGGCTGAGGTCTCCAGCTTAGACTTACCTATGACTGACTTGTCAGTTTCTGTCAGCGTTTCTGTCATTTGTCTGTTTTGTCATAAAGAGTAAAGTTTGAAGTTCCATTTATGGCAGTGATGTCACTTTTTTGTGAACTCTTAGTTAGTCAAAGAAAGTATTGTTCTTCTAACCGCTCTGCTTCAGCCGAGCGCCGCATACACGAGGGCTGTTTTCAGAACTTGTGGAAGCGCACGCTCTTCCAAGAAAGAAGAGCTTAGCCAAGCTAAGTCATGTATACTTAGCCTCCCTGCTCACATAAACACGCAGTAATGCACACACAGGCACAGTTGTCATTGTGGAGGCTGTTTTTTTTTAATACCGCAGATGGCCTGTCTTGGAGATGGTGGTGATTACTGGTATTTCTGCAGGCTGGTTTCAGATGGTGATGTTTACTCTTAACTGCTGGACTCTGGCTTCCGTGGCCACATTCGGTTGCTCTTCCTGTCTGCGTGAAGCCAAGCCGCACACCATACACACTTATTCACAGACCAGCTACAGCAGCGCCACGGTTCTGATGCCACACAAACACAGGGGACAAAAAACATCACACAGTTCAAGGCTGTTAATGGACCAGTTTGCCCAGAAATGTCATTACAGCTTCTGTATGACTGTTTCATCCAGAATTCCACGCCGTCTGATTTTTCCTCAGCGTGCTGTCGATTTGTTTGAGGAAAAGACCAAAATTTACAGCTAGCCATTATTTGGCAATATCGCCCTCATATTATTTGTGAGTTTTAAAATTTGTTATAGGTCAGTGTTTTGAACACGTTGGTGCTCGTGCCTCGTAAACGATCATGGTGCGATTTGTTTCTGCGAAATTGAAGGAAGTCCAATTTAAGAGCGCATGACACTAGCTTGCGCTCTCTCACAGCAGCAACTGCTTTCTGTATGACAGGCTTCAGCAGAGACAGAAGCACCCTGTGTTAGAAGACCTCTGGGCCCATGCGCTTCCTGCCTTGAGATTACCAACTCAAGTGTAAGAATGTAATAACCCTGAAATGAACTGAGCTATACAGTCGACATAGATCTCATCTGTTTTGGCTGAACTGAAATCCTTTTAGCACCATTGGTTTTCTGTTTCCGGTTCTTAAAGGGAAAGTTCCCCCACAAAAGGAAATTCTGTCATCATTTACCATCAGTAAAAATGAAACATCAAAAGACGTTTAGATTAGGTCGTTCTTGCCTTGCCAATGTCAAGTCTGTTTAACGTTTGAGTGAACAGGAAGTTCCAGTTTTGTGACAAAATTAAGAGTTAAATTCAAAGGGAAATGGGCGTGTGACTTGTTTTTCCACTAGGAATTGATTGACTCTGGAAAAGTAGGCGTTTAAATCTCGCAGACTGACAGTTGGAGGGGAGTGGTTAATGACTCTGGCTCCGCCCAAGCCATCAGAATGATGTCATAGAGGTCTGTCATTCCTAAAACATATATTAAAAAAAATAATGACATGCACAGGTAAATTATCTATAATAAACACAGCAATATTTCATTAATAAATTAGAATAGCACGTTTTGATTTCATGCATTTTAATGACATATGTTGCACGCTATATGTGTTCCCCAACCAAATGGAAGCAGCCTCAGATTACACAACTGTCTTTGTAAGAGGCAGAAGATTTACAGGCTGTTGGTTACCAGGTGTGCCTGTACAGTAAAATATTTATGTGCTCGCTGAAAAATGTGCTTTGGCGTTTATGTCGGGCTGTTGTGTGTTGAAGCAGGTCTCTGTTGACCTGTTCGAATGCCTTGTTTTTAAGAGGCCGAGAGAATGTTGTTTGCCCAAGCTCTTCCAAGAGACCAACTGAGTTCAACCATTCCAGTTCAGATGAAACGGGCCTGAGGTGAGGAGATCCCTCTAGTGGACAGTCAGTTTGTCCAGTTATTCTCCAGCAAGCTTGTACAGTTTGGGCAGTAATTCTTTGTGGTGCGAAATATTAGGGTTATTACTTATTACCTGAATTGTAAGCTAAAATTATTTTATGACTGAATCAGTGTTTGGATAAACCTGGACTTGAACCTGCATCGCCCATATGAGCACCATGGCTTAACGTTTTGCTGTGGTTTTACATTTAAAAAAAATACTATTAACTTTCTGTGCCGCTGTTAGTTTGTGTATGTGATTACTGCAGTGTGTTTCAGAGGCCACTGCCATCTGTTGTCATTTCTGAGAGTCACTGCGTTACAGAGTCCGTCTGTCTGTGGTTGAAGAGCTTGGAGTGCAAGACAGACTGCTGTGGTCTCTCAGACAGTGTTTAAGATTAAATGTACTGCTGAGAATCGGGGGGTCAAACTCGGAGCAGACACTGGCATTTGTTCTGTATTTGACCCCAAACAACTTGCAGCCATCACAAAATAGTCTTTTGGCTGACTCAAGGGCTCTGTTTAACTAAACAAACGTTGATAGAAAGTTCAGCAGTGCTTTTGTGGAGTGGACCCCATCTGTCTCCATTTGTAAAGACTGCTCTGAGAAGAATGCATACTAGAAGAGACCGAATTGGACGCCTTGCCAAAATGTTGAGCACGGGAGTGATGTTGCTAACTGAAATATAATCATATAATGTTCAAGGCAATTCGATTACATTTACCTCAGAAGAAGTATTTGTCCACTGAGAGCAGAGCAACAATTATTCATGATTCATTAATTTCTTGTTATTTAATAACTATTTTTAAGCATTTAATAAATTAATAAATTGTCAATTAAGTTGTTTTTGTCACTAAAAGATGATAGAGGAAATTCAGCCCAGGCATGTTTTTAAGAGATTCATCCAGGGGTCTGGTGGCATTTCTAGTTCTGGGGATTATTAAAATGCATATTTTAAAATCTATCGCTGTAATTTTTGTGGGCTCTGTAGCGCCTCCTTGTGGCCACCGGTTTGAAACCGCCTGTTCTAAATCTTTGAAATGGGACTAATTTTCCAGCTTTGGAAGTTGTGCTCTTGTAAAAAAACAGCTTTGTAGCACTTTCCACAAATAAGTTTCATAAATAAGATGAGTCTGTGTTGCCTGGTTACCTCATGAAGATGTTCTCTGTTTGCATGCACACAAACACTCCCAAATTGTGATTGTTCTTACAGAGAAATGAGGTAGCTGTTGAAAAAGTGAGCTTTGCTTCGAGAAGGAGGAGGGAGATGTTTGATATTTGGTGACCTGACGTCTCCTGAGGGCCGAGTAACACAGCAGATGATTCACACACACAGATGGACTCACGAGAGAGTTCATGAGAGAATGACTTCACAAGTGTGTTAAAATGGAGTGGGCAGAGAAGAGACAAATACCTCCAGTGAGGAGAAAAGGGCAGAAAGGAGCATTTAAAAAAAGGAAGGTGCAGATAACACAGAGAGAGAGAGAGAGAGAGAGAGGAGAATAACAGAAACGTGTGTGTGTGTCAGTCTGTGTGTGTTTCTGTAGAATGTAGCAAGCAAACAGTAGAATGTAACAGGCAAAACATACACTCTCTCTCTTGCTCTCTCTCTCTGTCTGTCTGTCTGTCTGTGTGTCTGTTTATGATTTGCTTTCTTGTTAAGAACTGTTTGCATAGATCTTCAGTTTGTTGTAAACTGTCATACACTTTCCACTGTCTTTACACACACACACTAACACACGCGCACACACACTTCTCTCTCTCTCACCCTTTAACAGTTTTGACATTTTCACACCCACAATTCACTTTGGCTGAAAAAGATTTTTCAGACCTTGTATTTATTATTCCTGAGAGGTTGATTTGCCAAAAGATGATAGATTATGTGTAACTGAACTGGATTCATTTGTATTCACTGGCCTAAATGTTGCCAATTCCTAAAAGTCAACGTTTATTTAATAAATAGCTGCTTTAAAATGATGATAGTGACTAAAGGTAATGCCAGAATGAAATATATTGAAGTGCTTTTTTAATAAATAATAATAATAGTTAGGGTTACATTTTTGACTGTAAATCTGAACGTGCATATTCTCATGCTGTCTAATATCATATAAAGTTTTGTGTGTATAACGTATATATTTACACACTTCTGTCGTTTAAAGGAAACTTTATTTTCTTCCCACTTGAGCAAAATTGGGGTTTATTATTTTATTATTATTGGGGTTTATTAGGGGCTTATTATTAAAAAAAGTCTACCTATAGGGGGCGCTAAAGCTTCAGAAATGAGTTCATCACGGTTATGCGTGAAGCTCGAGTTCAGCATTTCATCTGTTTGTCTCTGTTTATTAGTTATTTATTTCCAACTCCGTCCGCTTTTGTTATTTCTTGTATTTATGATTTCTGTGTAAAATGGGTTTGTTTGTTTGATACAGATGCTTTGTGTCACAGCGACGCAGAAACATTAAGAGACAACAGAGCTACACAGCTCGGTTTGAAGATTACAGCAGGTAGACGCACGTAAATATCAGGGTGGAGTTTTACAGCTGTAGTTTATATGTATGTGTATAGGAGACAGAGAGACAGAGAGTGCATGTGTAAGGTATATAGTTTGATATACTACAGATCAACATGCAGATGTGTGTCATAGGTAAACAACATCATTGCTTGAACCTGTTTGTGATGCATTGCCCACGTCATGATTCGGTACCTGTCGTTCTGCCTAACCCGATTCTAAGAATGTTGTAGGAACATTGAAAATGTGTTTTAGACATTGTATTAACATTGTATTAACTGTGTATGTTTGTGTGTAATTTGCATAATCTTTGGAGGCACTGGACCTCCATCCCCCGTTAATGTAGACGTTCACTCATGCTCTTTCAAACATATGAATTTACTACTACAAAACATTGATTTGCAATGATTTGCTCATTACTTGATGAGTAAGACCTCATAAGTCTTGAACTACAGTTCTTCTATTTGTTACTGTGTTCATGTTAAAATGATATAACAAATGTTCACAGCTAGACTGGACTAGCAGAAATCATCTCGTTTCTAAATGTTGGACTCAAACCGCATCGTTTTTAAATGTGAATTAATTTAGTGTGCAGATTACGTTCCGCCTTTGTCTTCATTGGGAGAATCAACGTTCCTAAGATTGTGTATTTAGAGATTGTGTATTTTTCTGTGTGTGTGTGTGTGTGTGTGTGAGTGTGTGTGTGTGTGTGTGTGTGTGTGTGTGTGTGTGAGAGAGAGAGAGAATCACAGCTCACCTGTTTGTCTCATTAGGGAGCTTGTGTGTGGTGAGCTGTGAAGAAACATCAAAGCAGACGTCTGAGTAATGAACCCACATCACGCCTGAGACACTAATACTACCCAACATAACAGCACTCATCACTCCCAACAGAGGAACAGAGAGAGAGGGAAGCGGAGAGAGAGGGAGGGAAGCGTAGAGAGAGGGAGGGAAGCGTAGAG
>JAZGTI010001992.1:0-19343 GCA_036877585.1 Botia kubotai
GGTACCGAATTAAACTGAACAGAAGGGTCACTGACACTGATGGTTAAGCATTTGCAGAAGTGATGTGTCTACAAGACATTCGTGGGCTAAAATAAACACTCTGAATACGATGTTACTCACCTGGCATCAAGCTGCAAGCGTGTCTTTATAAGCCAGATCGGGTTGGTCGCTGTAATGGCAGTGAACCCTGTGAAAATAAGGTGATTGGATGAGACACAGCAGTGATACGGTCAATGTGACTCAGTACAGGATATTTAGCACGTCTACTGACTCTAGAACAGACAAACTTTCCCTAAAGAAACTCCACACTTCAAAACAGTGCTGTGGACGTCTGTAAAATATGCTTATGGCCCGTTGTGTTTCAGCTTAAATCAATAAATAAACTTCTGGGGGTTTATCTTGTATTCCAGGAAATACAGGCATACCAGATCAATATCAAACAACTGGAAATCTCACAGCTCCACTACAAACGTATTCTTTAATTCATACTGTAGGTAAATCACATGGATGAAAGCCATAAGCACATCTTACAGCAGTGGCCACAGCAGTAAATTAGGCCTTTTAGCTAAAGCAATAAGCCGTAACAGACGATTTCCTCTATAACTGGACTTTGAAACCAATGTAGCTTAACTCCTCGAATATGACGTGCTTTTTATAAAATGATATAGTGTTCGGTAACTGGCATAGAGTATGTGTTCAATGAGAATTCCTAAGATAAAGAGGATTGCTGTCCAGTTACATAACTGCAGCTAAATACAAAAACTGTACTTGATTGACTGATAAATGTTATGCTTCATCACAGCATGGGCAAAAACACTACACCACCGCTGTGATATTCTCAGATTCATGCCATGCGGTTACAATGCTGGCAAGACGCGTGATATGACAAAATATTAGTAAATGTAGTTTGCACAACAACCGCTTGTATATGTCTATGCCGGTACATTATGTGTGTGCTGGTTAAGGTTCCAGGGTTAAAAAGCATTAAAAGCAGCACTGAAATATTCTGCCTGATGTTGGTGGAAACGATTAGCTCTATACAACTGCAGCATAAGCACAAAGCCTGGCTCTGTGTTGTGGGTGCGCACAATATACTACAAATCCCCAACCAAAAAAACGAGGAAGACGATGGCGATTGAAGATGAAGATCTGTGTGCATTTCTAACAATACGCCTTCAGTATGAACAGTGTTTTCTCAGGCTAAACAAACCATAAGGAGGTGTGTTGGGCTAAAGTAGAAGCTCTAGAGAAGGTAAGAGACCTAAGGCAATTTACTGGTGAGAGGGGGGAATGAAAGATCGGTACAAGAGAGTAAGAGAGAGAGTGAGAGAGAGAGAGAGAGCGTGTCTCTGACGAGTACTCACAGGGGAGGGGCAAAGCTCCTCTCCTCACAGCTGCAGGACGAAGCCTGCAGATATGGGGGGCAGAGCAGGCTGGCTCACAGGCCCTCACGCAGGGTGAAAGCTACAGTAAAGGCCTAAAATAGACACAGGCTTTTCTGTACCACAGTCACAAGCAGCAGTCCACATGCCCCTCAGAGTCATGTCAAACACATGAGGGAGTGGAACACTTCAATAAACCCCGCCCACCCCCCCAAGAATCCCCACCCACATCCCAGCCACACCCACCCGTTACATCAAACAATAACCGTTCCTCCCACCCTCCCCAATATTAACAATTAAGTGAGTGCTTTCATTTTCCTTTCCTTGTTTATGGACAGAGGGAGACAGTTTGATAGAAGGTGGAAGGCAAAATACGAAAGAGAGAGAGAGCGAGAGAAGCTCTATTCCAAAATCTAGTGAAGCACCAATTTAAGTCGTCATAGGCAAATATTATCACAAGTTAGTGAGAATCATTCTGCTAGCTTTAGCTATCATAGTTTCCTATGAAAAGACAGAGTGGGAAATAATGACGATAATGACGAGACAAGACATAAAAAACAGAAACTTAAAATTCAGTACTGAGTATTGATAACAACAACTGAAAAATGTCAGATTAAAGAGTCTAACAATGGACTGTTTTAACCAATATTTGCACATGCTATATTGTTTCATGCTTATTAAAATACTGCGGATAGATTAGCAACATGCTAATGTTGCTAATGGATACGCTGACATTTCACTAGGTTTTGGGACAGAGACGGAGAAAGAAACAGAAAAAGAGAGAGAGAGAACATCAAAGACAGAGCTTTGAGTTTTAAAGGGAGATAAAGAGAAACAAAGACAGAGAAAAAGACAGTTTTTGAGTTTTAAAGGACATCACTGGACCAGTGTTTCTATGTAAATGTGAAGTTTTAGAACAGAGCTGAACTTACTGCAGCTATACAAAAGCAAAACTATTTATCTTTATCATATCTTGATCATAACTGAGCGTTATCATTGCTGAGTCATATAAACAGCTCACAATTTAAGCTGGGATCAAAGTTTATATCAACAATCATTTTAAGGAGGGTTAGAGGCAGTGCATGTGAGTCAAATGCTAACCTTGTCATTCCTGTTGACAAAAAGTCATTGAATATAAGTCTGAGTGAAACATGCTGAGCTATTTGGCATCTATAATTTCATTCAGGTTTGTAAAATACTAATGATGCTGTAAACAAATAAACAGCAGTTATTTACAGAGTGTTTCTGTTCACAGAAATCTGCCCATTTGAACCAGTGAATTAATCAGTTTGCCTTTGTGATCGGTGACCTAAAATCTTAAATATTTCATTTTATGATAACATTTTTGTTTTCCATTTTTCAAAAACACAAAACGTTATTTACAGGTTTAAATTAGATTTTGAATTCTACATTTTCACTGTGTGCTCAAGCACCCCACGGTATTGATGAAATAATTATTCTCCAGCTGTCTGGACCCAGTTAACAATTTCAGGCTGTAATAACGTTTCCCTAAAGTTTCCATTAAGTAACGACATTAAAAAGGTGATTTGTAAAGTTCTAGGAAGATTGAAAACATCCAGTTTTTTTAAGCATCGTATTAACCGTACGGCTTGGTTATAACATTTTCAAACATTTTTTTTGATTTTTGAAAATGTTCCTCTAACTAAAGAACAACATTTTTGAAACGATATAAAACGGTCTAACGTCGTAAACGTTGAGAGAACTTTTAAAGAACGATAGCCAACATTCTGAGAACACGATGATACACAAAATGATTATGTATGACTACGATTATACATAATTCAAGTGAATGTGCATCACAATGCAAGCGCCGAGCGAAGCGTGACGTCTCCGCTGTAAGCTAATGCCGATACAAAGAGCAAACACGAGAAACAAAATAGTCTACGTTGCTTTTGAGAGAACCGAGCGACACGTGTAAATATTTCATGCGTCTGTTCCTTATCAGATGCCAGTTTTACATTCCAGGGGTTCAGGGACCTAAATTTAACCGCTTCTGTAACATAAGGGCTATGTGTGCTGTACGGTGGTACTGAGCGTAGCGGTGTGGCCCCTTTTTCTCTTATCTCCAGCGTACACACGGCACGTGCTGAATGTTTATGCCCAAACACTAGCAAAACGACCTTCTAACGCATGTGCTGGAATCGAATGACAAGGTTAGCATTCAGAACTGCTAAATAAATGAAAGAACAAGTGCATGTGGTTTATATACTGAATTTACCTTGGGGGGGTGGGGGTGGGGGGGTTTACAGGCTGGCATGGGGGCCATGTGTCAAAACTGCGTAATCACAAGGAAGTTACAAAAAAAAAATAGAACTGCAAGGCAGCTACACTGGCTACATGTATTGAATAACCATCATTATAATGAATCATCATTATCATTAGGAGAATCATGATCATACCGGTAAGTAGAGACGTGACTACCTGAGGCGTCCCGATCCCGCCCGTGTCAGTCGCGAGGACCGCCGCCCACCGCGCATGCCACTCTACATGTTAGCGTAGCGCCCTGCTAGCGGCCGCTACTACACACAGCACAGACAGCGTGTGAAGCCAGACTGTTTAGAAGCACACTGGCATGTAATGACTTATGTCCTCCAGTCCTCAAAAGGTAGAAGAAAACAAAAAGGAAAAAAAAAAGAAGGTGGGAAAGGAAAGCACAACCCAAACTTTGAGGACCTTTCAGTCTTTTTAAGACGCGTCTGATACGCCGTTTGTTAGATATCACTAACAAACCCTCAAGCAATATGTAACAGGCTTGAAAGTTACTTAAAATGTTATAGTTACGGAAATTTCTCATGTTTGTTTTTTACTTCAAGGTGTTTTAGAAAATCCTGAAACTTAAACTTCTTGTTTTCTTGATTTTTTTAAATATAAAATATTGTTTTCTGCATCTGCTGATAGAGGTTCTGCATCTGCTGATAGAGGTACTAAAAATACTTACTTAAAAACTTAAATTGACTGTTTTGATCATCTCAATAATTAAGTCACCTCAACATCTGCTTCAAAAGAAGCCGCTCGATCCTAAAAGTCTAAAATTGTGCTTTCGGTCTAGAAGCTATCATACCTTGACAAAAAGGTAACCCAAAATATGGGGCAAAACCACGGCTAAAATCCCCCATTTGTACAAGATGGTCACTAGGACAAAACATGATACTGTAAGAAGACTCAAGGGTTTGTCATGGCTACAAACTAAAGCGACTGAGAAACATTGGTTAAAAACAACCCGCCCCATAGATGCAATCTGTTGTCTTGTGCACACTAAGGAGGTGAGTATCATTTTAGTTCAGTGCGTGAAATACAACCAAAAAGAGCCGATGCAAACTTAAGTCAAAAAATGCATCTACAAAGCACAAGAACAATGTCTGCCGAGACTCTTACCTGCTAAACCTGCGGACAGCATGTGCACCTGTGTGGAGTCAGGATCAAACACATTATTCAGCTTCTCTTTGGCTGTGGAGTAAGCAGCAAAATATATTGCTCTGTGGAGAAAACACAAAGAGGCATATTGATTTATTCATGGCTTTAAAAGAGACGCGTGTGATTAGGACAGATTACTACACCAGTGTTTTAATGGGTAAAGAAATATATTCAGAGTATTTTTGAAAAAACTGACCAACAATTAGATGAAGAAATGCGTACTGTGGCGTTAGGTCGACACCCATTCCGTTATTAGCACTGAGCGAAATGTAAACTCGGAGCATAATAAGAAGCGTAAAACGTTATATTTGTAAGACTCTCCATCTATACAGCGTGGCAGACTGCAAGATTTCTCCACAGAAGTTTAGCATTAGCTGCCAAAGTTGTCCAATAAAGATGAATGAGCAAATACAAGCAAAAGATAATTTTCAATCACAATACCCTAAATATAAACGCACAAAATGATCATACGAGTCAGAAATCAATTAAATGTGACCTGTGCTGGCAAAATGAGTCGGAACGAGCACAGGCTAATTACAAGCTACAGGCAAAACAAGTGAAAAATGTCAATTTTGGTCTAATTTGAGAGGTTCACAAAATGGGTTCATTAAGTTTTCATCTAGCGATCTCAATGCTCCAAATAGCAGTTAAACATCTCAAATCATTTTTATTTCTCTGCTTTCTAAAAGGGTGAACCTTCCTAAATCTTTTCTGTTTTAATAATCCAAATGTCAACAAATCAGACATCATTTTAAAGTTTTTATTTTTTCAATGGAGAATGTAAACTTATTTTAAAAAAAATAAGTTGCTCATTGTGACTCGCATTGTGATTTTGTCAGCACGGGTCACAATAAACCTTGTATATTATATTGGTAAGCCCCTGCTGATTTCCAGCCCTTTTGTATACTCACAAATGTATGACAAAAGTTCTGTTCCAATACTTATTGTCTTTAACAGACTATTTGCGTTGACAGCGGTGTGTTGTGCCCATCAGATCACATGCTCTTTATTAGCACCAGATGTACTCTTAGTCAGGGCAAATCAGCCCGCTGATGAAAAAACAACAACGGGATTATTCAGATAAAAATTTCCACAGTAGGAGTTAAGCTTCCTTTAGTGGGAGTTTGTTTTTAATCCACATTATGTAATTTTCACCCCCACGCACAAAGGGCAAATTTAAAGATCTGCACTTAGTGACCTGCTGAGGCCGAGCAGCCATTTGAATCCAGATGAGATGCTTAACTTTCCTGTAACTCAGTGGTTAGAGCATGGCGTTAACAACGCCAAGGTCATGGGTTCGATCCCAGGGATTGCACATACTCAGAATCAATGTGTAGTATAATGCAAAATAAATCGCTTTGGATAAAAGCGTCTACCAAATGCATAAATGTAAACTGTTAATTTTCATAACTGATAAGCACTGTACAAGCTGTGCTGCCTCCCACTCTATTAACGAGACAGCCAATCAGCACCCCTCCATTTTTGTTAGGCAACCAATCAAATGCTTGTTTTAACATCCCCCAGAATTCCACTAATCCGGTCAGGGAGGCAAAGTCATGTTTTAAAAGGTACAAAAAATCTGAACAGTTAAGTAAACTGTAACATTTTTTTACAGAACAATCTGGACCAATTGCCTTCAAAAAAAGATGAATTTAGCCAAAAGATTTGGACCCCTGACAATTTTAACATTTTCTATATTTTGGTTTAGTTTAACCTTCTGACTAAAATAACGTGACCTTCCTATTACGCAACTGCAAAGTCACGCCAGAACTCCAGAACGGCAGAACAAAAACTCAATTGATTCTGGGTTGCCTGTTTGAGAAGAAGCATACAGTTAATGCCGGTACGTGACCGTCAGCACATACCGATCCTTATTTTCACATACACACGTTTAATCTTTACGTAACGCTGACGGTCACGTGACGGCTGTTCCAGCTGTGAAAGCAGAGGACGCAGAGGACGAGACTGCCGAGAAATACATGCACAGATGGAGGCACGCGCATGAACACACGCGCACACACACCTCTGGCAGAATGAAAAGGCAGCAATACTGACATTTTAAGTGCCTTAGTTGCAACATCATCACCCACATACCAATTTAAATGTGATTAAATAGTACAGACACACGGAGCTCAAGTGAACGAGGGCGTGAGGGTGGCTAGCCTGTAGCATAATGATGATACACTGCAGTCAATGAAAAAAGCACTGCTGACTCATAGGGAACGAGAGAGGGAGGGGAAGAGAGAGAGAATTCATAGATGTTAACGAGAACAAGTGTCTGCAAACTCGACACAGACGACGACCTCAATTCCAGCCTCATAGACGCTGCTAAATAAAGTGAGAGCAGTAGATTTAGAAATCCACTCTAGAGGAGAGCTACAAGCTCATAAAATGGCAGAGAGACACTGAGTCAATGAGCAGTGTGACAGCCGAGGGTAATAAGACATGCTTCCCTGCTGAGATTAGAGCAATGAGACACGAGCAGCAGGTCCTTATGGAATGGTCTGAGTTCTGCCTGACTGCACTGAGGAACTCTCGACAGGAAACAGTGAGGAATCGTAACCCAAAAAACAAACACTTTAATTATTCCATGGCTGAAATAAAAACATTTGTGACAGGAAGTTTTGCAGTAACAAAACTTGCATAAAAAAACAGGACATGCATACAGAATAAAAATGTATAAGCACTGTGTGAACAGTTTTTGAGTTAACTAATATATAAGCAGCAATAAGCTAGTATAGTCCAAAAACAATACAGTATAACAATAAATACAGTTTATAGCAGTATTAACTTAATAAGTGTAGTATAATAATGTATTGTATGACATTGTTTACTAGAGGGTTTGTAAGGCTCTGTACTAGTTAAACTGCTTTGAAATACATGTAGCAAAAACAATTTACAAAAAACTGAATTGAGTGAGGTAGCTCCCTCCTAAAAATGCAGGGGTACTTTTTAATGTCTCTCTATAATTACTCTACTACAAGCCCCACCCCCAAAATTAATGAATGAACATATGAGCTTCTGACAGATGAATTCATATCAAAGTTACTGTCTTCAAGTATTATTATTATTAGGAAGTTAAAAGTGAATCTAGTGTTCTTTAGCGTTCCTGGTGTCATGCCATGAACCCTGACCCCCCCAGCAAACAGAACCGAACTGTTGCTCCACAACCATGACAGGAATCGAACCGTAGCACTCGTATATTGTTACACCTCTAATGTTGCCATGCATTTGTTGCAAACAGGGCATACCTGGACGGAGCTACTCCTACCAAATTGGGCCCCAGTCCCCTAAAGAGTGAGCGAGGACCTTCTTTCTCCAGTATTAACCTGTGAAAGAGAGAGACAAAGATAAAACATTATATTCAAAAAAAGAGAAGAATCCGAGGCAACAATGTGACAATGTTGTTGCCATGACATCCAACATTTACTGCACTGTCTTCAATAAGCTATTTAGGTCAACCTCACGGTTTCCCGGGAATCAGATTAAGTAGATAATTTAGTGCAACGGATAATTGGAAGGTCTGTAATTAGCTGCACCTAGTGACGCTAGACCTGTCTGCTGAATTGAGAGGAACGTCTACTGAATGGATTTGAAGTTGGTAAAAAAAGCTACACCCTTAGGCCCGGGGAATGTGTCTAACTGTATGAATAGTAGGCGCTTCTTGAAACCTGTGGAGCTTTCTGAGTTCTGCTGGGGCTTATTCTGTGTGGCTGTGCTCACTGCCCTCCACTGCATGTGATAGCATAGATTTCTGAGCAGTCATTTCTTAAAAACATGCCTCTGAAAGAGTTATTGACACCAGTAAAAATACCCAAGATCACTCCAATTCACAGAAGTTGAGTTGTTCAGGCACACCAACCTTATTCAAACAGTGTGGGTAAATGTCTCCCAAATGATTTGCATGAATTGCAAAAATACAGACTGTCTCCTCTTCGGCAGCGTTTCTGCCTTTTCACTGGCTTGTCTTTTATTTTCTCTTCAGAAATGGACTGACAAGTTTTGACTTATCTAACATTCCTCATTGTGAAGTTAAAGTGAAAATAGCTTGTTTGAAAAAAAGAGTGCATCTGTAACTTATTTTCTGCCGACCTACTTTTCCACCTTTTTTCTTTCTTTCTTTCTTTCTTTTCACTTGAGTAATACAATAGCCCTGAAAACCAGTGTTTGCCTGAGGCCAAAAAAGTGATTTCACAGTAGAACTACACCCAGAATATCTACAACTAGCCAGACTAGTGAAATATAGAAGGTGGTTTACAGAGCACTCACAAATATACTTTCTAAACATCAACGGCTGTATTACTCTTAAAGGGCCATTACAGAAACTGTTCTATAGACACTGTTCTGTCTAGAAAACGTATGCAGGCGTTTATTTGCCAAAGACAGTAAGGAAAGGGTCACGTCTGCCCTTTGTTGAAGGTGACGACTTAGCTGGTTGGAACAGTCACAGATGCAGGTAAGCTGCTGGCAATGCGGACATTCTCTGTATTTTTCCTCCTTGCTCTGACGCTCTTGCAAAGCCACTGAAGTCACTACAGGTGGTTGAAATTTATAGACAGTATGAACAGCCACAGAGATACTGAACACAGAACAGCTTCGTTTAGAAGCTCAAAATCTAGATTACTGTCGATGGTCAGGATCCTTTAAAAGAATATATGTACTGTGTTCTATAAACAGTGTTTACGTTTCACAGAAATATATTGTTTTAAATGCCTTGGGGCACAATTAAAGGGGTACTCCTCCCAGAAATGAAAATTAGCCCATAAATTACTCCCCCTCAAGGCATTCTAGGTGTATTTGACTTTCTTTTTTCAGCCGAGCAGTTTTTTAAAATAATATTCTGCCTCTTCCCAGTTTAAAATGGCAGTGAATGGTGCCTGAGATTTTGAAGCTCTAACAAGCACATCCATCATGAAAGTAATCCTACATGACTCCAGTTCATTAATAAATGTCTTCTGAAGCTAAATATTGTTTACGAAAGAAAACAACTTATATTTTAATGTACGCGTATTAGTAGTAAACTATTAAAGGAACAGCTGTATTATTTGGGATATAATACTATTATAATATAGAATATTATTTAAAACAACCCAGATTCTGTTCGGCTGAAAGAAGAAAAACCTTTATCAGCTAGTCATTTATCAGCTAGTTTCCTTTTTGAGTGGCGTATCCCTTTAAATTAATTGGTTTGGTAATACTTACTTGAGACAGTGCAGAGGTCCCGGTGGGGCCACACGAGCCACGCTGGCCCCGTTTACAGTGCTGAGCTGCACCTCAGAGATGTACAGCGTCACGGAGGAAGACTGCAGCCTCGTCTTCACCACCTCCAGCGGACATGTCAGTATAGCACCCACAGTGCCCCCACAGCTGCACATACAGAGAGAGACCGTATTCATCAACTCACGTAACATCATTCACGTAAAAAAGAATAATTAAATAATCGAAATAATCAATCAATAAATAAATAAATAATGACTGCGGCCAAGTATATTTAAAATGTTTAATGCAAAAGGAAAATACAGTAAAAATCTAGTTTAGCTTTTTTGAACACAGGGAAAAATATTACACCTTTTTAATTCATATGTATTAATATGATAAACAACATTACATATTTTGACTAAAGCTAATTT
Organism: Botia kubotai; assembly: GCA_036877585.1. Lineage (NCBI taxonomy): Eukaryota > Metazoa > Chordata > Actinopteri > Cypriniformes > Botiidae > Botia > Botia kubotai. Next base: position 10,448 of record JAZGTI010001992.1, read on the forward strand.
TTGTCAAATATCTTTGCACGTTAACTTTGAGTAACAACTGTTTGTGGGTCAAGTTCAACATGTATGTGCTTGTGTGGTGAATGCAGGGGGCAACTCAAAGAGGTTGGGTTCAACAAACATACAGACCGGAACCAGAATCCTAGTGTTATTGTGTAAACTACAAACACTTCTCGTGACCGTTTTTCAATAATCCTCAACAAACAAGATGTCTAGTGATATTCCACCAATGTCACAAAAGCTTCTGACATTTGCCAACCATACTAATCAGAATCTCTACAGAGACATTGTGTGGTTAGGAGACCTGTGCGGTTAGCAAGCCCATGTTTTTACATGTCCCTAAAGTCGACAGAGAAAACACTGAATGTTAACCTGTTAGACTTGCTGACCTAAGCGATGGGCTGTGAATCCCTCTGTTCTAAACACAGACTCTCTGAAGGTCTATTTTCTGTCCTTTCAAAAGGCCGACCCACATACAGGCAGCAGCTGTGAACTTTGGCCCAGATATGGAGATCCCTGGTTTGTTTCTCCTAAGGTTTACACACACTGGCTCTCTCACTCACTCTCTGATTGGCCAATGAACAGAGGGAACACAAGGAAAAACCAAGCTGCCCCTCCCACTAAAACATTCCACAAGGATTTTTGTACCGCACAAAGTTACAAAATTCTGCCCTCAAACAGCAACAGCATAAAGAGTTTCGATTAGCACAGAAAAGAGAAGTTCTGCAGAAAGAGGAAAGGAAGTCAGTTGCATTTCTTTCCAGATGCACAAACAAACGAGCCAATGCTACTATTAATGCTTTACCGAAGTGAAGTATCCTGGTCAATGATTAGTTTGCTTTTGAAGCGAAAGGGACGGTTTGTATTTGAGGTTTACACGGCAACGTTCAAAGGGCCCAAAATTCCCAAAGGCAAAGTAACAAAAGTCAGGATCGGAACCAAACTGAAATTCTAGTCCACCTGAAAGATTCCACACAGATACTCTGACCCAACTCGCCGAGTGAGTACAGAACCACTGGCTGTGCTGTCTGTGGACAGAATGCACAACTATACTTTCCTGTTATAAACAAAGTATAGTTTACTCCAAAACATACGATTATAAAAGTAAATCATTCATGCTGGTGTTGTTTGTCAACCCCCCCACATATAAACTCATTTTGGAGAGCCTGATGAACTCATCGTAAACAGTAACAAAACAAAGGTTTTATTGGACCTGTTATTTTTGTGTACAGAAAGATCAATCAAATCATTATTTGATAACTATAGTGTTGATCTGTTTATAGGAACATACTCTCTGATGACGGCTCAACACTGCAGTTATTCTTGCCCATCTGACAGAGCTCAGTTATTCTGACATGCAAAACAACATAAATGAATAAGCTTATCCAGGAGTCTTTCTTACCCCTCAACAACATCGAAGCCTTTTAAACGCACCGATCTGACTCAAATGACCGCTGTGAGAATACAGCCACAGATAACACACATATTACGCACCTATTAGAGGCCTTTTGTTAGAACTTCTATCACCATACGGGGCCAGAGTCAACAAATGACCTTGAGAGATATAAGCCGGTTATACAGTGATATGCTTCCCTTCTATCACTTTACAGGAATGCATGTCGATTAGACTCTTAATTCCTGAAAATGGCCAGGGAATAACTTTTGATTCAAAGGCTGAGGAGAAACACAGAAGCCCTTCTAGAGTGCCAAAGAAGAGCCAGGGATATTCAGGAATGAAAACGGGATCAGGAATGAAAATGGGATCAGGAATAGCTGTACTACAATGCTACTCTCTCTAACCGCTGAAAAACAACCAGTCACATTCGCTGTAGTCAAACTGTCAGCTGTAACCGCGAGCCTACCAAATGCACGCTTTGCTACAGGAAACGGCATTGCTTCAGGTGCACGATCTAGCATCTTGTCCTTCCTGTCACTTTTCAGGCAAAATACGATAAGCGAACAGCATCAAAGCACAGGCACTTCCTGAAACGCGTAAAATGGCCATGCCCACGACCTTCCAGATGATTCTGTGACCACAGTACAGGCGATCTAATGCACGGACACGCATATACTAAAAATATCTGTGAAAATAACTATAATATCTGCAGTTACACATCTGCTAGATCATTTACAGTTAGTTTGCACGAGCATCTATTTGTCACGCATATTGCGTTGGCTTAACGCCCAGGCATAACAGATCAAAAAGATGCGCGTCTTATTTGAAAAATTCACGATAACACATAAGATTAAATAGTAAATCATGTATGAATAAGGGAGATGTGTCGGGCTGGCATATGGCGTGTGCGCTTGATACCAGTGTCGATGCTCGTCGGTTCGCTACTCACCCTCCAGCAAAGAGATGAACCAGGGTGTCTCTCTGATTCATCCTTCAGCATTCTCCGCACCCACACCCGGGCCTGCAGTGCGAGCAAGAGCCGGACAGCTCCGCCGAACCCGCTGAGATTCTTCTGGACCGCTCAATGTATACGATGCGGATCTGAATGATAAAACAAGCGTTTAATCAGCCAGATGGCTAGCGGGCGAGATGCGGCTAGCTCGGTCCGCTAACGGCTCTCGATGTGCGCAGACACCTATTTCTGCCTCCCGCCGGTCCGTTATCGCTTTTTCTTGACTCTTTCCGAAGCACAGCACCGAAATCTATCGGATTCCGAGGTCGTGGTTGCAGGAGAGGTAGATTTTGTAGCGCTAAATCCGTGCAGTGTCGCCTGCGTCTGCGGGTCCGTTGTATTTTCGAGCTGCGGCTGAGAAGCGAAATAAGACGGACAGCGGGGTCGCTATTTACGAGCCAATCAGAATCCGCAAAACAGAGGCCGCGATTGGTCGCCTCGCCTCGTGCCGTCACTTGTCCCCGCCCCATCATGCCTCTTTCACATGATCGCGCAATTGATAAATTGTAAATGTTGATTTTTCCTGTTTCAGAGGTTAAATCTCATATCCGTGCGATTCTAGGAACATGCCGAGAGTATATTTAAAAAAAATCTCTTATCCTATAAGCACATGATCTTAGGGTGTGATATTAAGTTTCGTCACTCAAAGGATGCTGGTTTCATTACACATTCAATTTAGTTTTCTTAATGTAAATTCCATACTCACAAATACAAATTCACAAATTGCAACCTCTTTTCACAGTACTTGAGAAGGAGGTCAAATGTGCATAGATGTAATGTCTAAATGTAATGTCTAACTAGTAACTAAAACAACTGATATATGCTTTTTAATATGCATAATGGTGGTCATTTAACAATATATAGGTAAATACCTTTGTTTCTCTCTTTCCTTTTGTTCTCCATTTTTCTGCATTCTGCATTCACACTGAATGCAACGATTGGATGGACATTTTATGGTCCTGTGACTTCCACAAAAGATGCATTTATATATAAATATTTTTCAAGAAAATTTTACTTAGCGATTGCTATCGGGGTGCGAAAAAGATTTTCAAACAGCACAACAAAAAGTTTCAGAAAACGATCGCCTACTCTGACAAATTGGACCTACATTGGCCTAGAAACAAACAGCGCCACAGTTTAACAGAGAATGAATGAGGACATTGATATTGGACTGCATGTTACAAATATTTATTTTTCTCATGGTGCATTTTGATAGCCTTTCTCTGCATTTTCATGCACTGTGGGGTTTATCAGCTTGCACGTGCGCTAGGTTGCAATCACATGCGAAAATATTGGTTGCTGAAACACTTTAGGAAGGAAGGCACGCAGGGACACGTCCTCCTCTTTAAGATAATGTAACAAAATTGGATTTCTGACACCCTGGGCAGGAGGTTACACACTTTTATCTGTTTGACAAAGAAAGTCTTCTGTGCATCAGTTCTTCTTTTCTCAGCTGACTGCAGATTTAAAAATGACACATTTTTTATTTGCGTACTGGCGAGTAATTTGGCTGATGCCCAGATCCTCAGATGACCTGTGTCTGCATCAGCCGACCAAGGTTGCTGTCTGCGTTATGAGAAAATCTGGTTTCCTAATTAAATCGCTGAATAAAATGCACACGGCTCTTGGTTTCAAGATCAGAGATACAATTTAACGTTCAGGTCATGTGCGTGGAAAATCACATTTCTCTTGTCATGCCAATCTAATGAAATACAATAAGGAGAAGTTTCAGGCAGGGTCCTCCAGCCCTCTACAGAGTGAGCATTGCTTGGATGGCTGGCTGACAATCGTCTCTTTCAGTTAATGCTGAAACAGTAACAAGGGTACAGCTGGTAGTGCAAAAATGATAAAAATTACATTTCACAGTTGATTCTATGTGGCCATACAGGTATAAGCAGCTGGTGTGATTTTAGTACAGGTTAAAGTGATAGACGGATATTTTTGTTTGTTTTTGGAGAACACTGGATGACGACAGAAAATGACAGAGATAATACAGAAGACGGTATCAGATAATAACAAACCATACTTACACTCAGGTTGCCTGGATAAACCCCCTGCAACAATTAATATTAATAAGATTTCAAAATAAATATATTTCTATAATTGTTTACTGCGCTTGTATAAATTAAATTAGATGTAAATTAGAGCATACAGTATAGATGTTTTATGCTGAAATCGTTATTTGAATTTAAAACCCAACAAAATCACTAAGCCTGTTATGTTTTAAAAATACTTTCAGTATTTCAACCCAGCGAACAATTTTAGGTTGTGAAAATATTTCCCTAACGTTTACGTTAAGTAACAAAATTGTTAAAAATGTTATTTTGTAGGTTATAGAAAAATATCACACGTCCAGTTTTTTAGACATTGTATTAATGCTATTGCTTGGTTGCAGGAACGTTATTCAAACATTTTCAAATTCTGTAACATGTTTGAAATGTTCCACTAACTACTAAGAATAACATTTTTGATATATGATGCACAATGTTAAAAAACATTCTACTAACATTACTGCAAGAACATTTTTGCTAACTTTAATAGAACTTTAGGAGAACGTTAGCCAGCGTTTTGAGAATGTTCCCTGTTAGCTGGGCAGTGGGCTGAGTTTAACCCAATCACATAGCAGCAGTCATATTTGCTATCAAAAATGTTCTTTTAAGCCAATTGCCGCATACAGTTGTCCTAAATTTGTCAAATTAACTAAATATGTTATCTGCTTCATGTCATGCTCATTCCACTCCGTGTGTAACATCTAGTCACAAGAGACCCACAATAACATTAACTTTTAATGCACAGCAGCTTGGTTTCTATTACAACTTGCATAACTACTACAGCAATGATCCTAAACTGGCAGCGTAGTGAAAGGACCTGCGATTAACTGCATGGCATGTTATTCCTGCTCATCTACTGCCAACACAGACCAAAGTTCATCCACAAGAAATAAACCTCTGTGAGGTTTAAGACTAAGACTATTACAGACTACTCGTACCCATGGTGCATCTGTTCTGAAAAATACAGATCTGAAATGTTGACGTCTTTAATGTACATCCTTATGCTATAAACCGAGTCCATTTAAATGGGCTTAATATTAAACCACACGATAAACATCCAGAGAGCAAATAAACGGCCAGCAGCACTTTGTTTACATAGATAAGATTTCTAAAATTAGTCTGATCTTTAAGTTCAGCACCAAAAAAAAAAACATTCGGTTTAAACTTCTCGTTTGACTTTGTATTGATCACTTTAAAAAAACAAAAATGTGTATATGAGTAACATGAGTATATATGTTATGCGTGTTTATAGGTCTTCTGTTTGAGAAAGGGAAATATCGGAGATAATCCGATGATCAGAATATGCTAGAAAATGAACTGACTGAGGTATCAGATGAGGTGGACAGTCAGAAAGGCACATGTCCACATTCCAACCCCGTGACAATCAGCTTGCACATTAACTCACCTCAGTGTTGAAGGTCAAATGTTCACATATTCATGACACATATTCAAAATCAATAGCTTCCAAAAATCTATATTAAAAAATATTGTCATGATTAATAATTTAAGTAGCCATTACAGGGGGTAGGTTTTTTAGTACTACACCAAACTGAGTGTGCAAAAATAATGACAAAGAATGTAAAAAATGAATCACGATGTCACCTGACAGGTTTTATTTATACAATATAACACGTTATCATTTACTACCTCAACAATGGCACATTGACTCCCCATTATCTCTCAAATTCTCTCTCTCTTCCACCCCCTTCCCACACACACACACACACACACACATACACATTTACATATCTATCCAAATGTGGACATTCCATACACTTCTATAGTTTATATACACAGCTAGTTCAAAACACTATAACCTAACCCACACTCTAACCCTAACAGAAAACTTTATTTATATATGTACAATATATTTCTATAGTGTTATTGCAATTGAGAACGTCCCCAAAAGGAGGTTTTGCTCAGATTTGAAGGTTTTGCTGACAAACATATGGTTAAGTAAACCCACAAACACACACACACACACTCAAACTGGGCTTTTGTTACCTGTCCAGACTCAAATAAAAACAGCAGACAGCTGTAAAATTACAGTAATACACGTCCCGTGTTTCTCACACAGTTAATGAGAGTCTGGTGCAGACCGTCGTCTAACAGAACACACGTTTTTCAGCTCATATGACTCATGAGAGTGAAACCCTCTACTGTTCAGCTACACAGAATCTGTCATTCTGAGGCTCACATGATRGACAGCAACAGACATTAAAACAGGATTAAACCAGTGGAGGTCAGTCACATTCTACTGTACATATAAACACAGTAAATTACTGTGGTTACTGTACTTGTAAAACAAGCCGATTGGTTATGTAGATGAGAGTGTTAAATATTTTGTTACAGTAATAGTTGTGTATTTCTGTCTAAACTCACAGTTTTACTGTATTTTTTTATTTTTACTGTATTTTTTATAAATGCTTATATTTTGAGGTATTTAATATAATCTTAAAGATTTTGTACACATTTATGCATTCAATTGTATAAACTTGTGTGTGTGTGAGAGAGAGTTAGAATGAATGTATACTTAAAATATTTAATATTGAAGCTGGTTTATTTCTGGTGTAGAGGTATTACTGGAAATGTAATATTTCCAATGTCACATTTTGGTTTGTCTGTTTGTTTGCCTGTTTTAGACTTTGACACGATGATGGTACCAAAATAACAGGACAAAAAGTGAAGCACGGGTCAGAGTCAAACCAAGTTTAAATATGTGCACTCAACATGTAGGTTAGTCTTCCAAAGTTTCCAGATCATTCTCTGGTGTCTGGTTAAATTTTAGACAAAGAAAAATGTTGACACAGGAAATAAACAGGACTGAAGTCTGGATGAGATTTATCATAATTTGATTTAGCTCTGTCTGCACAATTTCAAGATAAAATCGGATACAATTTTGCTAGATGAATCAAAACATTTACAGGGCCAGAATTATTGCGTTATGCAAACATTAAAGAAAACATTTTAATTTCATTATAACAGAGTATTATTAAATTATAAACAGTCTGGCTAAATTTCTTTTTGTAATTATATGATTGATTTAATTACTGGAAAAGCTACGCCAGTCCTCCTTTGTGCGATGTGGCGCCATCTACCGGCAATTATAGGACATGCTGATGCAATAGACTTACAGTGCAGCTGGCCTTCATGAATATTGCTAATGTATGGAGAAGATTGCAGACATGCGGCGTTTACCAAATTCATCCAGGGTGCTTAAATCCGCAAGACAATCTGTATACAAACGCACCTAACATTGGGACGACTTTCCATGGGGTTAAATGTCTTTAAAATGACCTAATGATGCTTTCTGTCCTCTACCCCCAAAACGTGTGTGTAACATTTCTTTATTCTTCTCGCCCGCGGCGCGCCCGAAGCGAAGCATCAGTTTCTATCTGCCTCGCAACGAGCTCATTACAGCTGGAGATTTCCACAGAATCCTTCGGTAAGCACATGTTCTGTACATTCAGACCTTAACTTTCCGGAGACGAAAGTTTTTACTTATTTATTTATTTTAAGTCTTTGACTGAGTCACGAATGGAGAGGGTGAAGAATAAAATTCAGTCTGTTTGTGATAATGGTAAGAAACGTCTAAATCAGGTCTCCTGGAAATCGGATCATTCCCAATCCAACAATGAAAGCTACAATACGCAACTTTCGCCTCTCTACCGCCCTCTCTGTCTGAAGCATACGACTGCAGCGTGCTTTACGTACTTTTTAGGTATGTTAAAGTCAAAGGAAGAAAACGGACATTTCCAATGAAATCGGAACGACAGTTCAAACTATAAATCATTATTATAAACTTACCGTTGGAAATCAGGGTAAGGAAAAAGATCGTGTTGACCATCGTTAGTTGTAATGTTCTCCTGTTGACCACAAGATGTCGCCATTTGACCGTCTATATCCTTTAACGCGCCTCGGTTTTGTTGGGGAAGTACTGAGGGGGGAAAAACTTCTAATTTTAGATCCCTGTAACATTGAGGACTTTTTTTTACCTATACCCTAGATAAAAGAATAAATACTTGTGGCCAAAGAATGGTGAAGGTCATTTGGGAGCAGATTACACTAGCAACATCTAGCTCATATTGAATTATGCTTTATCCTTATGATACATACTCATATTTCAACCCATAAATAACATCAAATCCCGACATACAGGCCTGGAATTTCCTAGTACATTCCTTTGCACCAATATTTCAGTTGACAGCATGTGTGTGTGTGTGTTTATTTGAAGGCCGACTGACCCTTTAAAAGAGTGATGATATTAAATCTATATTCTCCCCTCATCTTTTCCCCCCTCTCTCTTTATCCTGCATCCCTTTTGTTTCCCTCTCTCTCTCTTCATCCACCCCTCCCATCATCTCTCTCTCTCTTTCTCCGTCCTCTGTAAATTGGGTCAGACTCTGTTCTCTCAGATCTAACAGTTGTAGCAGGAAGCCC
>JAZGTI010001992.1:19385-39333 GCA_036877585.1 Botia kubotai
CCCCCCCTGCAGCAGAGAGAGAGAGAGAGAGAGAGAGAGAACTGCAAGAGAGAGGAGAGGGAGAGTCCACGCTCAGTTTTTCACTCCCATCTCTCTGCTCTTCTCGCCCTTCTGTAGCACATCTTCATTCCGACAAGTACTTTAAATGATGAACAGCCTTCCAGACACTTTTTGTGTCTTTTTTACCGTCGCTATATATTACGTACGACTTTTTTAAGTGCCGTTTCACATCTACGCATTTGGACTTTTAATGATTTTCAGATTTGCTCACGAGGGTTAATGGTAGGCAGTACTTCGCAAGCTCAGTCATTTAGATTTCTGCTCCTGATACATACTTAAACACTATTCCACAAGCCCCTTCGTGAGGAATATCGGCGAGGCTGTGATTGGCCGACAGACACGAGGGCTATAGAGACTGAGGGCTGCAGGTAACATTGAATAGCTGGTGTGCAATAGTTCCGTAAACAGACATTTAATGCAGTTTAATTTACATTTAAGACAAAACAGCTCCAAAAGGAGCCAAAGCAACAAGCTGCTCGTGTCACCAAGCAGCACACACACTAAGTGAGTTTTTCAGAAAACTCACTGCAATTAAAAAACTCCTTATTCACTCTGTACCGTATAACTAACAATTTTAGTTTGTGAGAATGTTCCATTAACGTTAAGTAAAACAAGTTTAAAATGTTTTTTAAACATTTAAGGAATGTCAAAACATCTGTTTTACACATTGTGTTAACAATATTTTTTTGGTTATAAGAACACAATTCAAAGTTTTTTTTACATTCTGTAATGTTTTCAAAATGTTATACTAACAACTTAAGAATAACGTTTTTTGATAACATGATATATTACCTTAAAAACATTCTACTCAGGTTACTGCAAGAATGTTTTTTAAGAACTTTGAACTTCTAGAGAACATTAGTCAACATTCTGAGAACATTCCCTGTTAGCAGGACACTGACATACTCGTACACGCAGTAAAACATCCCAGTGCTGTCAAACTAATTCCAGGCACAGTTTGACCAGTAAAATTAGAGGACTAACTGTTATGCAATCATTGTTTTAATCATTAAAACTTCAAATCAAAAAAATTTCACATCCAGAGTCATGTAACTTTTAAATGACGTTCGGTTGTAACACACACAAACAAACGCTGCGGGCGATGTGATATTTTTGGAGAGCATTCAAAAACAAGATGGAAATTGGTTCTCTCAAATGCATTTTAATAATCAGTGTTTCTGTACAGGAGTCAAAACCTGTCAGAAACCCTTTTGAAATATGAGTCTGATTGTATTTTATGAGTCCGCAGGGTGTTGTATCTGTTGTGTGATGTCGACCCGAGTGAGGCAATTGAGTTAAACTTCCCCTCTTTGTCAAACAGTTCCTGACCTCAGTAAAGACTGCGCTTGCTGGCTATTCCTAATGCACCAATGATCGTTCCTCGTCGGCGCCGTGCAGAATGTGCGTTTGAACGTGTATGTATGTGCGTGCATGCGCGAGTGTTGTGTAAGCTGTGTGCATGCATACACACACGCGAGAAAGTGCTTGTTTTTAATTAGTCAGAATTTTACATGAGGATGCTTAAAGATCACAGCAGCTCTTCTTCTGCCAAAACTGTTTTAATGATTATATTTTATTTCTTTCCTCTTTTTTCCCTCCTGTATAATTGATAGCACGCTGCCACACTTTTGATACATGCGGTAAAACTTCGATCCCTCATGGCCGCAACGTATCTGAGGCGCAGGGTGCATGCTACTTCACATGCTTGTTCTGTGCACTAGAAGTATGCACTTGCTTGGTAGCAGAAGCGTATATACTCGTCAGTATACAGTCATTTGTATCTTGTCTGTTTCCACATTAGCTAGCTAAACAATTACTGTACAATCAATATGAACACGTCTTCTTTTCGGCCGACGTCATCGGGTTCTCCCCTCCAACCACCTGTCATTCAACTTCACGTGATCCAATAAATTTCGGATGTGTAAAATTGATTTTTTTCATTAAACGTCCTGTTTCACTCTGAAATAGTTCACACTGACTTTAAAATTCCGTATTTCTTACATTTTAAGTTCAACCATTTAAAAATAGCCGTGGGCGGCTTGAGCTTTGCATCCAAGCTGAAAAACAATCACAAAAAAAAATCACAAACTACGGCTTTTCTGCTAAACTATCCAATAAAATACAAGAAAAGTAAATGGCAAACATGAACCAGTAAACAAACCAAATTCATGTCTATACTTAATGCAACATAAGAAAACATTTCTGTTTTGTAAACAAAAATGTAACCGTGGCAGCATATTAATTACTTTCATTACAAAACTAAAATTTCCATAAAAAATAATTTCTAAAATTAAATAAATACATGTGTGAACGTTCTGACGTTTAAGAGCTTAGACATGATTGGTGCAACCCTGCGTACAGCGCTTGAATCCACGCGCCCCCTGGTGGATTTTATGGGAAACGTAACAAATGCGTTTAGTGTCTTGATTTATCTTTATAGGCTTGGTGATCCAGCAAGAAACAGGGTGCTTTTTATAGGCCACATCAGTACCATGACCTGGGATGTGCTAATTCCAGTGTTTAAAACTACACTGAAAGGATAGTAAGCAAATTGGAATCAGCCCCAAGCTAAAATAAATAGCTGAAAAAAGCTGGCTATCACAGGAATGAACACCGTTACTAAAGCAAGATTAGACTGTCTGATCTCCCTCTTAAAAACTGCAGCATATGCCCTCTTTTCACCATCCATTGCTGCTCTCAGACTGTGCATCTTTTTCCCCTCTGCCCAAACAAACACACACACACGCACAGCAACCTTGATCTCAGGCAGTAACACACACACACACACACCCCGTCTATCGACATGAAAGCGTCCCCCTCAGCTCTTTTGATGCTGTGCATCTTGGCTGATGCATCGCTGAAATAAAATGTCTGCTCTCGAATCAATACGACTCAATTCAGAGGGCTGTTGGGCCTCTCACATACACACACAGATGCACAAACGCACGGTGACGGAGCGAGCGAGGATTAGAGAGAAAGGCAGAGGGAGGGAAAAATAAGAAAAAGAGTGAGAGATAAAAGCAGAGAATAAGAGACAACGAGACAGAGAGAGCGAGGGGGCAAATTCTGTCCTTCCGTTTCATATTTTTGACGGTGTCCTGTTTTCTCTCACCTGCCTCGCCGAGCGAGTGCGGAGGAAAGAAGTAATGAAAAATAAAATCAATGTTCGCTGGTAACAGGAGAAAAAGATGGAGCAGATCGGAGTCTATAGACCCCCGCTGTTTATTTATCTGAGTGTGGGGAAATGTGCCACTCACTGGACTGAACTGTGTCTTTTATGCTGGATTTCACATCCACGCAGCAGTACGAGGTTGCGAACTGCCTGCCAGCTATTGTTCACATTCCAAGGAAAACTTCATCCCCACTGTTTGACTGGATCTGAATTAGCTGTCAGTCAATTTCACTGTCCAGCGTCTCGGTTTCATAGCCTTAGAAGGCTTCGTTTACTTTGGGTCGGTCTAATATTTCCAGTGTAATGTTTGTGGCATGCGAAAGTAAAGCTACTTCTAAAACATACGCATTAGTAATCAGTAAGCATCGCATCCTGTCGGAATGTTCCTCGTTTCAACTTTCCCTGAACTTTTATCCAAACCATTTGTTCAAGTTTATCATATTTTTGATAGCACAACAAGGTGAGATTGAAATGTGAAACCCTCACGAAAGGTATCAGATTTGAATCCTGATGTACTGTACTTATATTACATTCAATACTTTCATAAAGGCAGAGTCGACGATCTTTTCCAGAAACAGTTTTTTATGCTGGTTGAACGTCTGTTCACATCCTGATAGCAATCAGCAAGTAAAGTGATCTAAATATATTGATATATCTCCTGTGAAAGGTGCAGGACCATAAAATGCTCGGCCAATCATTACATTTATTCACAATGTGTGCTTTTGGAGGAGGCGTGGCTTTGGAGATTGTTTCGAAGGGTGGGCGGGATCTTATGCGTTCAAAGCCAGCTTGCTATTGCTAGCTTCTCTTAAATTGTCTACCCTACCTTTAAAATATTGTATAATTCTTCGAAGCTTTATATTTATGAGCTTTGGTAGAGGCATATCACAACTGTCTATACCATATAAATTTAATTATTCAGCCAATGCTTTTATTCTAAAGACTTACAAATGAGGAGAACATGAGAAGCAGTCAAATAAACAAAAGGGCAACAACGTGTACGTGCTGTGACAAGTCCTAGTTAGTCCAGTCTAGTATACGTAGCAAGTTTTTTATAAATAGAACAGAAAAAGGTAAGCGCTAGTATTAATGGGTCAAGTGTTGACTGAAAAGATGCGTGTTTAGCAGTTTCTTCTCGGTAAGACTCGCTAACCAAAACGTACAACTCTTATTTTACAAAAAAAAATCCAAGACCAGTGTACTTTCAGAAAACATATGGGCAGGTATCACGCATATTGTAATGAAGTAAAAATAGATAAGATGTGCACAGGGTTTGTGGGGGGGGGTGGGGGGGTGGGGGCTGGTTCTGGCGGAAGCAGAGGAAGAGACAGATGAAGGCTTCGGTGCCGGGCTGAGCTGGTGCCCTCTGTGTGTGTGGGATTGCCATTCAGTGTGATAACTCAAGCCTGACAGCCCATGATGGAATCCATGATTGATGGAGCTCCATAGCTGCCAGTTCAATTTTCTCCTGTAATGAAAACAAGATTCACCTTTTTCTCCCCCTCTGCCTCCTAAAATCTATGTGAGGAACAAGCCCGTCGACTCTTACAAGAACCCGGTGTGGTCGGCTAATGTATTTTTCTATCTGTTTGTCTTAGTCTCTCGCTCTCCCTTTCTCTCTCTGTCCGCTGGGCAGAGTGGGAATGAATAGCTAGCTGGCGGTAGACATGAAGACAGATAGCGGGAGTGAGCTGTTACGCTCTTTGATTGTTATCGTAACATGGCACAGAGCCTTAAGGAATGTTCTGTGAACGTTTACGCCATATCTCAGTTTAACGCTTCTTTCTCAACACGAGATGTATAACGCAAACCCTCCCCGTGTGATATACAAGCACCGAGCGCCTCCTCTCTCGTCGTTTTAATTGAATAAGTGTAAATAAACATTTCTCAGGCACGTCCTGCTCCTCTGTGGAGTTTAACGTCCTCCTCCACATATTAAGAAAAAAGTCAGAGAAGTTGAGGTCTGGGAGCTGCTGGACGCATACCAGAAACGTCTTCAAAATTAATGATCATGAATATTTGGGACTTTTTTTTCACCGTAATCGACCTCGGTGAAACTTTAATGTTTAATGTTGACGTTTTATGCGATATATATTCTGTTTCTCTCTCTCTCTCAGTGAAGTTAGTTTTCCTATTCGCAGGCGTAATTGTAAAGCATTATTCGTGACTGGAAAGAAACGCAGTGAATTATTATTTTTTTAAATGTTGTTGTGTAACTACACACACAAACGAACAGGGCGGACCTTGTGCACGCACGACCTCTTCTGTGGTCTGGACCGGCTCAGTCGTTAAGTTGCCATGCAGAGACTTTACTGCTGTATTTTCGAGGAGATCTTTCGCTCTAACTAATATTCTCTGACTCTCCACACCTCGTTAAAGTATTGTTCAGGAGGAAAAACACAAGCAGATCTATGAAAGGTTTAAGTGCATTTTTCCTCAATAATGTTAAAACGCGGCCCAAAAATATTTTCTCGGCGTAGATTGATGTTCTGACTGCCAGAGGTGCATGTGCTGAGATGTATTGGCGCCTGGGAGCAGTCAAATACGGCAGGCATTTTACATAAAACGCTGGTTATGAGAGAAGCTGATTAATCAAAAGCGACCCAGAGAAATATTGTTTTTTGTGCCAAATATAATGAGTGGGAAATGAAATATTACAACAGCAAACATGTCTCTTTTTAGTAATTTTTTTAGAAAGTACAGTCAAATTATGCAGTGATTTATAAAACACCTTGTAAGGTATTTCAGGGTAATTTAAGTCCATATGTGGTGTGAGGTAGGTTAAGAAAATTCTTCCTCAACCTCGTTTTGATCCAAACACAACTTTGGTAGCACCAGCACGACCAAGGAGGCAAAAAGACATGACAAATGACTCTGACAGAAGTCATTTTAACACATATATAACTGAAATAATACCTCGCTGTAAGTCAATGATTAAATATACAAACAATAAGAAAAGTCAGTAACTTTTTTACTGTTATAGACTGAAGAAATGTTTTTATTGAATAAATAAACAAACAGTAAATAAATTAACTGTTTAAAAAGTTTAATAAATAAAAACAACTTATTTCCCACACTGTGAAAAGTCAACATACGAAAGAGTTCGTTTAAAAATACATTGTGTATCTGATCTAACTTTCATTAGTGTAATGCAGTCAGATTGATTTAGTCATATTCAATAATATTTCTGAGTTGAACAAAACCAGATAAGTTCGACGTTGCCACATGAAACACATTTTTATGTTAACTGACAAAACATTTTTACAGTGTAATGTGAATGTTTGTTTTAACTACAAAACCACACCAGACCCAAACCACCCTAAATGAACTAAATTTGAAAAATAACAAACTTCATTTGACATTCAAAGTGATAGCTGGTGTTTTTCCATGCTAAAAATCAACCAATCCCAGAACACTTTGAATATTTAAAAACGTTAAAAAAATGCCTTGAAGTCCTACAAACGCAGTTCCAGATACAAGATATTCAAGTTACCTATTCAAGAATGTTGTAAGAATGTTTCTCTAATGTTTTCATTAAGTAACAAAAACATTAAATACGTTACTTTGAAAGTTCTAGGAACATTCCAAACGTCCAGTTTTTTATGTGTTGTATTAACGTTATTGCTTGGCTATAAAAGCGTTATTCAAACATTTCTATAACTTTTTAAAAATGTTCCCCTAACAACTTAAGAATACAGTTTTTGATATATATGACACAAAACATTTCACCAACGTTACTGCAAGCGCGTTTTAGGATAACGCTGAAAGAACTGTACGAGATTATGTTTTAGCCAACGTTCTGGGAATGTTCCCTGTTATTTGGGTGCTTGTACCTGCGCCCTTAACCCTGGAGTCTCTCAGGAAGACAGTGTAGCTCCATTTTCACAAAGCTAAAAGTGTAAACACCAAACAGATGTGACTGTGTGACAGCTTCCAGAAAATGCTCACTGATCTTTGTGCTGAGATCAGATCATTTTTAGCTTGCTGTAACACCAAACGATGGACTGTAGCAAACTGGAAAGGGCTGGTATTGATCTGCGCGCGTGTGCGTGAGAGAGAGTGAGAGGAGAAAGAGAGATTTCACGGTGTGGCAGATGAAGGAGAAAGACAGAGTATGAGGGAAGGTAAACCTGCTCTTGTCTCCCAGCGCTGTGTTACGGTATCACTGCTCATGCTAACCTACATTGCTACCTGTCATTTCCATTTGTCATGGCATGACGTCGCGCATTTTTCTCTGCCAGTGTGAATTAGGCTCTTCAAACTGCACTGTAAGCACATTAACCAGTGGGCACACGGTCATTTTATAAAGCTGGTGTGCATTAGTGGAAATATTTCAAGCTCTTCAACATTCATTTACACAGATTTAATCACTTCTTAATCAGTTGTTCGTGGGGGAATATTTATTAATCGTATTTCAGTGAGTTTCAGCTTCTCTCTTTCTCTTTATAGCTCTCACATACACGACAAACCTTCACGTCTGTGTTTGTTCTACACAATTACCTTCCCTCTCCTAGCAACTGAAATGAAAACAGGACAGCTGTGTAAAGCATTTTTGTGGAGTTCGCTGGACGTGCACCCCGGTCTGCTACGGTCTGCCATGATCATTTTCCTGCTTCCCTTTTTTTACTTAAAACCTGTAAAAAAAAAATCACATTTATTTTTTAAAAAACATGGGAAACACTAACTGCACTACCTATGGTGCCAGCTAACAAAGAAATGTTCTCAGATTGTTGACTAACGTTTTCTAAAAGTTCTCAAAAAACTTGCAGTAACATCAGTGAAACTTTTGTTAATGTTACGGTCAAAAATGTTATTCATTAGTTGCTATTGTAATGTTTTAAAAATGTTGAAATTAAACTCGCTGAATTAAACAACATTTGAATAACCAAGCAATAATGTTAATACAACATCTAAAAACATCTACAATTTTAAACATTCCTAGAACTTAAAAAAGTTATATTTTTAACATTTTTGTTACTTAATGGAAACATTAGGGAAACGTTCTTAAACCCTAAAACTGTTAGCTGAGGTGTCTTGGTGATACTATGGTTACTATGTTAAATTGTTGTAAGGGAGGTTTTACTGTAAACTGTATTTACTGTATTTTTGTAACCCTGAAACAGATGCAGGTCTTTCCAGGCCCATTTGCTCCTGGTGTAGAAATAACCCAATCCCCGCAATTCTTTTCTGTTTGCTTCAGCGTTCATTTCCTGGGAATCCAATCAAATATTATAAATCTACACCTATCGCGTTATGAATTCTAATGTGGAGTGAAAACAAATAAAAAACAAACATTTCTAATGTAAACAAAACCGTTCGCGACCGCCTCGCGACGCTTTTCCAAAAGACAGACACAGCAGTGGCATTATCTGTCAGAGCCATCAGCGAAACAATTTAGTGAGCATACAAAATAACATTCTGTGTCACCGATAAAGCAGAAAAAGATGTGTTGATCTGTCAAAACAACAGTGCTGCTATGGACCGACGTAGTGAAACTAGGGCAAAACAACTGCACTTAGGAGTGAAACTCAAACCTCGCCGGCTAACTTACCCCACATGCCTCTGTGTGCCAATGGCTTTCTGTGACATCCCAGCTCCCCCTTCCCTTTCCAAACAAAGCCAGCGCTTGTTCATCTGCTTGATCAGTGGGGTAAAGTAGTGGGCCTGGCTACACGTTTCAGCAGCAGGACCTGCAGGCATCCTGGAGATTGGGTTTCATGGCTATTGTTCTTTATTGCCATCGCAGGCTCTCCGCACACTGGAATGAATAGCGGAGGTATGCTCAATTAATTTGTTTCTAAGCAAAAAATTCACCCTCATTCCTCAACGCTTGGCTGGGAAATGACCTAAGATCTTCTACCGAGCTGTTTTGAAAGGAGGTTTTCAACTTAATTACCCATTTCATTCAATACATACGTGTACACACACGCTGTTTGTGGACCAGGAACAATAACAGGACATTTTTCAGACATAAATTTAACGGAGTCATTTATGGAATTCTCAGGTAGGTTTCATTTAAGTACAGTATCCATTTTTTTTACAGTATCTCAGATTACTGTAAAATCACTGAGGAAAAACATAAATAGAAACAAATGAGACAACTGCGGACATACAGTAAGAATATATCACTGTAAAATCAATGCAGATACGGATATCATAACTCAAATAACTGGATTTTGAAGTTCACGTTACAGTTTTTGCAAACGCTTTCGGTGCGGTTTCATTGGCAAACCAAAGCACAGTCTGTGACGTCGCTGAAACGTCCGTTGAAACTCTGTAGAGACGTGTGTGAAATGACTGTGTCGTTCATCTCAGGATACTCAAGTCTCGTTTGGCTCTCCATTTAATCTCATTACCGCGGAGGAGAAACAATTGAGCTGTTAATGACATCAGTGACTTTTCGTTCCTTTGGGAAGTGGAACACAAACATTCTTGTCCACACTGGAAGCTTGCAGACATGCAGTAGATTAGAGTTTGTTGACACGCGTGGCGTTCGCCATACGGCGAGCAGACCGCAATATTTGCGCTCTGAGGCATGAAATCTCTGTGCTAAATGCTCTATGGCTGACACCTGGAAACCGAGCACAGTGCACAACTCAAGCGGGTGAGATTTCCCTTCTGCACGTGCACAGGAACATGAATTGATGTGGAAGCTCAGAGCAGGTGCTGAAGCTCTGTGAACATCATGGGTAGGAGCATATGGCGGTAACAGGACCTCCTCTCGGGGAGCAACAGAAGCCCGCCGGGGAGTCTGTGATGGAAAGGATGTATATTTTTCCAGCCGGGCTTCAGAAACCCAGCTAACAGGGAACGTTCTCAGAATGTTGGCTAATGTTTTTTAAACGTTCCCTCAAAGTTATCAAAAGTGTTCTTGCAGTAACGATAGTAGAAGGTTTTTTAACGTTATATATATGTAGATATCAAAAATTTGGGTTACGTTGTTAGTGGAACATTTTAAAACGTCATACAATTAAATGTATGAATAATGTTCTGATGATCAAGCCAAAACGTTAATATGACATTCGTAGAACATTCAAAACGTTTTGTTACTTAATGGATATGCTAGGGAAACGTTCTTACAATGTAAAATTGTTAGCTGGGGACACAGTAAACAAAAGGTGATTTTAGAAGATCCGAAAGAGTTTCCTTCTGTTCTAGTTGGATACAATTCCACCAGATTACTTATTCTTTCTCTCTCTGTTTCTCTCTCTGTTCCTGTCCAGCCCCCAATGGAATATGTGCTGGTATTTATTTACCTCTGTGCTGAATGGAGAGGGGGCCGAGCGAGGCTCGCGTATTGAGGATTTATTTAACTTCGTTCTGGGCTGAAAGAGTCACTTGTGTGTTTAGAGGGACGCTGGCACTCAGTGATATGACAGAGTGTCTGTGTGTGCTGGGCTGCTGAGGAGATCAAAGAACATCAAATCGGATTTTTCTCTCTGATAACAGAAACGAAGCAAAGACACTTTCATTAGCACATTCATTAGGACTTTTTCACTGGCGCTTTTACAGCGAAATCATTTCACAGGTTGAAGAGGATTCATGTACTGTATAATATGCGCCGCACACCTCATTTGACTCACTCGGCCAGTTGGTGGTAAGTTGGTGGTTGGATGTTGGAGCACAGTTCACTGTCATCTCTCTCATAGTGGAGATCAGTGGTGGTGAGGAGCCAGTGTGAAACAGAGAGAAACTCCTCCTCACACCTGCCACTGAGCTGTAAACAGCCGCAATGTGTGAACGTTCCTTCAGCCACATCTGATGTACTGTTACATCACCACGTCCTCCTGCCCCCTCTCCATACTGTACATGCATCTTCTCTTTCTTCCAGCGTGTCTTCTCTCTTTCTGCTCTCTCATCTCATTCGCATTGCTTTCATCTAATTCCGTCTTCGTCACATCGTCTTCGTCTCATCTTGCGTCGTATCGTTTGGTTTCCTCTATGCTTGTCTCTTCTCCATTTCATCTATTGTATCGTCTCATCCTCTGTTCTTCCATCTAATCTGGTCTGTCTTATTCCCTTTGTCTCAGTTTGTGTCTTTTTGTCTCCTCTCTTTCTCTTTTCAGTCTCATCTTCCGTTTCTTCTCATTTCTTCCTTTCGTGTCTCTACTCTTTCTCATTTCAGTCCCATTTTTTATCTCTTTTCTCCATCTAAGTTTGACACATCGTCTCATGTTGTCTCCTTTCTTTTCTCCTTCTCTTCTCCATCTCGTCTCATTCAGTCTCACCTCTTTCCATTTTCATAGGCTGCTGTACTTCTCTTCTCCAGGCCACCGGCAGACCATTTCTCTGCTTCAGCCCCCGTTTGCATTTGAAGAATATTAATCTCATTACATCAGCGATCCATTACAGAGCTGGAACCTGTGTTACTTTATGAGGACATTCATCTAAATGTAATTCTGAAATGCACTTTTTATAGAGAAGAGAAATATGGAATCTCAAGGACGCCAGCTGTCATTCTCAGACTGATGCGCTGTTTTAATTCAGCTTTACAGAGGAAGCAAAGACAGAAGATTCATGAAAAGAGAAGTTGTCCGGCAGCTTGCTAATCTTTCTCCCTCAGCGTCTCTGCGCAGGACGGGTCACGGCCCTTTACAGAGTATATCTAATTCAGAGATTTGGGAGTCTCTGAAGTGATGGACTGAAGGCATGTTTCTGGGGTTTGAGAAGTCTATTAGAATTCTGCAAATGAACAGTCTGTGGGGAGTTTTTCAAGGGCTCGGCAAGCATCAAAGCTTGCACAGAGAGGGCAGGGGAGAGAGCGGAATGCGTTAAGGTAGCAAGGGTAAGATGAGAATTCAAGAGTCACTGATAAAGATATTTCCCATCTGAGTTTCAGCGATGGAAGGAGACGTGCTTGAAGATCAAGCCCTGCTTTCACACTGACAAGACCTACGTACTCTTACAGTAACGTGCAGATGTGGTGTGTTATGAACTGCACATTGTATTGACTCGGCTGTTGCCTCAGAGTAAACAAAACTAGGTAGGTGCAGCTTCTGGAGAAAACGTTGGTGGAAATCTCAGCACCAGAATGTTCCAAGAAAAATCATCCATCGCAATGTCTGTGTGACGTGCCAATGCAAAAATACAGCCGGGTCCTCCAAGGGCCTCTAAAACCCAACACGGCCCATCCACATGCCTCCTCCATCTTCTGCTGCCAACACGACACCAGGGAGTGTTGCAAACGGGTGTTTTGGCTAGTTCGTATGTTGCTAGGCAGTTGCTATGGAGTTAGTGAATGGCTGCTGGTTGGCCCAGGTCAAAACAGCCCACCCTAAGTCTCTATAATATTCTGACCCGGAGAAATGATCTGCATGACCCCTTTTCAAACGCAAGTCTATGGCATTTTCTTCGGAAGAAATGTGTGGCGTAATTATAGCGATGTTTGCTTTCGCAAGAGCCACTAATCACACGTGCTGTAAGAGACCATTTAGATCCATTTGGAGAGCACATGATTATATGCACTTATACGCATACATAAAAACCTCCTATAGATGATGCCGATGTCAACGCAGGGCCCTTTGTCATGCTTTCCCTCTTCGTTTTTTGGCACAAGGCCCTGTGTGCACAGAGACAAGTGCTCTTATCCCGCCGAACGTTGGGTGGGTAACAATCACACGGTTGTGTCTGTATAAGATCTGTTTTCCCCTATATATGCTTTACATACGTTAGAGAATAACAAGGCGGCGTATCATACCACGCCTGTTCTAGGAACATTCATTTGTTTCCAGTTAAAGCCTCGGAAAAGGGAAGCCAGGTTGAAAGACAGAGAGAGAGAGAGAGAGAGAGAGAGACCGAGAGACCGAGAGAGAGAAAGAGAGAGAGAGACCAAGAGAGAGAAAGAGAGAGAGACCGAGAGAGAGAAAGAGAGAGAGAGACCGAGAGAAAGAGAGAGAGAGACCGAGAGAGAGAGATGGAGGGATGGCTAGTGAAAAATGATACAAGAATTCCTTTGCCAGAGCAATCGGAAGGATATAGGAATTCTGTGCCAATGGTTAAGGTCAGGTCTGCTTATTCTCAGGATAAAGAACCACTGCGGGCTCTTGGCTGTCAGATAAACAAGCCTTTTCTGCTGCTCTCCAGATTCATGTGAACCACAAGCCTGTCAGCTGACTTCAGCTGCAGTGCAAAAAGTCACTTTTTAAAACTTTTCTATGTCGTGAATTACGATTAGACACGCTGCTTGTTATTGCTTTCTAATTTCTGCACAGCACAAACACAGTTACAATCAATTCTATATATATATATTCTAAATCAATTGACAGCACAACTAAAACACAACAACAAATGACCCAGAACTAAAACACACTTAATGCGTATGTATGTATGCATATAATATGCGGTGTGCGAGACGTGTGAGGCTTGTGAAAGCAGGGAGTAATGATGTAATCATCACATCCGCGAATGACAGGCAGACACCAGAACGGGGCTGTTTACATAGCCTGAGTCACATGACAGCTCTCCGCATATGGAGCTAGAAGATTATGCAGCAGCGTGTCTGGGTAAAGATGGCTTCCTGTTGCCTGAGCTGCACTCGCATGTCTGGTGACAGTTCTGTGTGTCTGTCTGTCGTCAAACATTCACCGTGTTTATTTTCCCTCCTGTGGCATGACAAGTTTTCCTCTGTGACCGGCAGCTCTTACCAATAAGCCAGCTAACAGGGAATGTTCTCAGAATGTTCTTAGAGGTTCTTGCAGTAACGTCGGTGCAACATTTTAAAAATGTTATTTTAACCAAACTAGTAATACCTTCCTTGAACATTTGAAATAACATTTTTTAAATTTCAGCTACTTGAAGGAAACGTTAGGGAAATGTTCCTACAACCTAAAAATGTTATTGGGATGTGTCCACTCTACAGACACACATGCACATACTCACACGCAAAACAGTCAGTCTGACTGGAGGCTCAACGCTGCACCTCTAATGAACCAGACCCTCCAGATGCCACCATTGTGGAAGCTTACGCGGCCCCACGCGCCTTCCATCCACCCCCACACTCTCTTCTAGATCCTTCCCCGCTGAATGTGTGATGTGACCGCTGGGTGTTGTTGGCCTCAGCCGATTCAGCTCCGCGTCTGGCTAGCGGCTGGGAGGTGGGCTTCAGTTGTAAAAATAGGGAAAGAAAAACAGGCCAAGAACAATGAGAGCCGTAAAACGCTGTTTCACCACGATGTGCTAGCCAGAGGCGCCTCCACCCTGTGGTGACCGGACCCGACCCATGCTGCCGGTTCAGTCCCTCGCTCCTTACATGTCCTTACATGGGCCTACAGTGGACTTGGACCAGCTCTTCCAACCTCTGTTTGGCTTTTCATAACTTTCACAATGCTAAAACAATTAAAGGGACAGTTCAGTCAGAAATTACAATTTTGTCAACATTTATTTATTTACTCTCATGCCAAGCAAGGCTCAAAAGAAGAAATTTGTGCAGGTCCTTTATAATTTTGGGTGAACTACTCATACATTTAATGCTGCCCCAGCTAAACATTTTAGGTTGTAAGAATGTTTCCCTAACGTTTCCATTAGTATGTAACAAAAAGGGCAGGGTTGATTCAAAGGGTATTCAGGCGTTTGTGCTGGAGAGTTTGGGAACGGTAGGAAATGGCCACTGTTGAATGACAGGAAAACACTGAATGTTAAACACATTACATAATAAAAGCTCCAACCTCATTTACCACCCCCTAGGAATGATCTCATTAAAGCTGTGCTAGTAATCTAAATGACACTAAAATACTGTTTTACTTCGACACTCCTTGTCAAAACCTGTGGGGGATTTACTTTCAGCTGTAGCATAAATAAGTAAGTCTGTGAATTATCTTAAATACAGAACTGTATTTTCACCAACACCAATTGAGGTATTTTAATTTTGGGGTGAATTATTCCTTAAAATTCAACACAAACCATCCTTCAGAGATTCTTTGAGATCTTGGTGCAGTTGTGGCCGACTGGTTAGAGAGACAGAAGGTTTGATTCCCAATGCAGGAAACAAATGAGGTGCCTTACCCCCAGTTGTGCCCCAGTGCTGCCCGCTGCTCTGGGTGTGTGTTCATGATGTACAGTGTGTGTGTTTCACAACTCCAACGGATGGGTTAAATTCAGAGGACAAATTCTAAGTATGGGTCACCATACTTGGCCATCAGATCACTTTACCTCTTGATGGAGTCTCACGACTGCTAGGAGATGTATCTGTAAAAACATTTACTGTCTGTGAGGTCTTCAAAGCTCCTGAGGTCACTGGAGAAGCTGGTGTTGTAAACTATAAAGTGTTTCAGAGTGGAAACGGCTTGTTTCTGAGCGTCGAGAAGGACCACTGCTCTTTAACATCTGTGTCCACAAACCGTGAAACCATCGGATGCTTTCTCACCCTTTTAAAAGCGTCGCATACGCTCTTTAATGTCTCGGCAAACATCCACGTGCCGCTCCACGGCGCTTTTACACTCCCGAGCTGCATGTACACATTCTCCTGTTTCCACGGTAACAGAGTGTTTGTGTCCACAAATAAGGAGGCTATTTACTGTCCCTGTTTCTGGGTTGGAACCCGTTTCTGCCCATGTACTTTTCCTTCTGGCAGGTTGCACCTGAATCCATTTCACACTCTGCTAGGTCTTTGGAAAGGGGGTTGGCTGAGGACAAGAGGTGTACAGTCTCCGCTACCATCAGAAAATCTCAAGTGTGGATCTCCTTTTAGATGCTGATCGCAAACAGGGGAAGCCTCACCTGTGAATACACACACACACACACACACACGCAGACAAGAGTGGAACTGTGCTATTTGTCCTCCATGTTTCCAGCTTGGAAGCCTGTGATCTTTTGATGATGATCAAAGAAGGGGCAAAGTGTGCCTCTAATTCCCCTGCTTTAGCCACTTTCCTTCTGCCTGTCTACCGTCTCCTGCTTTCCCTCTTAATCCCTCCATCCTTCTCTATTCCTTTACTTCATCTCTTTTTATTATTTTCTATTGTTTATTCCGGTTTTTTTTGTTGATACATTTTTAAAGGAAAAGATCAATTATAAATATCATTTTATAGAATATGATCAAAAAAAGGTGATATATTAAAGACACGTTACATATAGAAACATGAAAAGAAGTACAGTAGAAGTACAGTAGACAGGGGCTGCACAGGTAAGTTGACACATCAGTCTATATATCAAAAACTGAAGCTTTTAGTCAAAAGTCCAATTACACAAATAATGGATTTCTTTAGCAGAGGTACCAGACACCCATTTCATAATCATTTTGTGATTCAGAATCATTTACAGATTTGATCTTCATTGTTTTGAAATGCTTGAAGAGAAAAATGTGTGATTGTTGTTTTTTTCTTGAACCCTGAACTCTCCGTTTCATCTCATTGTTTTCTAGAAGTCACAATTGTGAGAGTACAGAGATCTCATTTCTGATGACTGATCATTGTGGCTTACAGTCTATGTGCAAACCCAGCTAACAGTTTTGGTTGTATGAACGTTTCCATTAAGTAACAAAAACGTTAAGCAATGTTATCTTGAAAGTTCTAGGAATGTTTAAAATGTCCAGTGATGTTGTGTTAACGTTATTGCCTGCATACAATTTTTATTCAAACATTTTGTTAATGCTCTAACATTTTTAAAACGTTCCACTAACAACTTAAGAATAACAGTTTTGATATATGATTTATAACATAAAAACATTTTAAAACATAAAAACGTTACAGCAAGAACATATTTTGCTAACTTTATTTTGAGAGCATTTCGAAAACGTTAGCAAACATTCTGACAATGTTCCCTGTTAGCTGGGAGGGTTACCGCATTGTAATTCAGTAGAGGTTCAACGTTTTCTCTTTATACATATCTCTCGTTCCTCCTCCACCTCTCTTTTCCTCAGTCTGTTCCTCTCTCCCCCTCTCTCTCTTTCTGTCTCTCTCCTTTTGTATCCTTATCTGTCACTGCTTCCTGCTGTCTCATGTTTCCACACATATGCACACTGTCAACACTCAACAACATCTTTCAATAGCAGAGTAAACCCTCTACGCTCCTTCTTTCCCTCTCTTGAAACTGGTTCACTGTCTCATTTTTTTGTCGGCAGATTTATGAGAATCTTGTGAAAAATGAGCAAAAGTATTCCTGTGTGAGTTTGCCAGACTGCTCAGTGTCACATCACACACAGAATACTCTTCTACTGGTGTTGCTACCCTGACTCAGAGATGATGGCGTTTTTGTGATCGCTCTCTCTCTGTGGACACCGGCGCTCTCACGCTGACAATTTCCCGTGTCTATCTCACCGTTTCGTAGGTGATGGCTGACCTCTGACCTTTGGATGAGGCCATCCTCTGCAGACAGGTGATGACAGACGGCAGAGAGAGGCAGGCACTATTTGGGCTTGTCAGGCTTTGAAATGCATCACATTAAAGGCCCAACCCCAGAAAAGCTCTCCTGAGTGGTGGTCCGGCGCGTCTGATTGCTTTTGTTCAGACATGTTGGAGTTTTGTGGGTTTGTTTGGAAAGTCTTCGTGCATTCCAGTCTGCTCTTCACTTGCTAAACTAAAATAAAAAACTCAAATAAAAAACTCAAACCACACATTCAGCACTAACATACCAGAAAACCCAACGTTTGTTAGTGGTTAATTCATTTTTTTTGAAGGCCTTTGTGTGTTATCAAAATTCTTATCAATCATTTGAAAATCTTTTGCAGCATAGGTCCAAAAACCTAGCTGCCTACAGCCTAAAGAGGCAGCTATCTTTTAAGTCAGCACACGAACTCAAACACAAAACTGATTCCGAACTCTCACTCAACACAAATATGCAAGAAAGACTCAATTTATAAATGTTTGGTAAAAAAGCTCCAAATTATATTAAAACATATTTCAGGATTCTTTTCTGAATTTAAATGTTTCGTCCTTCATCTGATGATGATGTATTTATTTACTGACCTCACCACAGTGCATTATGAGTTTGTATTCTCCACAAAGTATACCTCAGCTAACAATTTTAGGTTGTAAGAATGTTTCCCTAACGTTTCCATCAGTAACAAAAACTAAAAAAATATTATTTTGGAAGTTCTAGGCACATTTCAAGCGTCCAGTTAGTTTAGACTTTGTGTTAACATTATTGCTTTGTTATATAAACATTATTCAAACATTCTTAATTTCAATAACATTTTTAAAACGTTTCACTACTTCAACTACTTAAGAATAACATATTTGATATACGATATATAACATTTAAGAAACATTGTACTAATGTTACTGCAAAAACGTTTCTGATCACTTTGAGAGAACTTTGAGAAAACGTTAGCAAACATTGTGAGAATGTCCCCTGTTAGCTGGATCCTCTGCTGTAAATCCGACTTAATCGCGGTATCTTATTAGACTTCCTGCTTCCGGGACAACATCCCAAACCTGCATATAAAGCTTTTAAATATTTCTCACTGCAACAGAGCACATCTCTCAACCACACGCGTATTGTAAATCACAGACCTCATTAACTCCAAGCTTGAAATGAAGAGGGGCTGCTGGGAATTGTAGTCTTTCATTCATATCAGGCCTCAATACATAAAGGGGTCCGGTGAGGTCAGGAGAGCGATGTATGTGCTGATGGAAGCTAATTGGGCAACACTATGTTAAAAGCAGAAAACCCAGTAGCCTCAGCTCAGTCTACAGAAGAGAGACAGAGAGAGAGAGAGACACTCATTAGTACAGCTCCACTCAGACCTGCCCTCACTGCTCACCTGTCAGTAAGGCAGATAGACAGTAATGGCTTCTGTCTGTAGCTGTGGAAGCAACTGAGGGTGTAAATGTATGTGTGTATACTTGTATCTATATATGAGTGTGTGTGTGCTGACTCTTCCTCTCCGTTTCCCCTACAGCTGCATCTTACAGAGGTGAGAAAGAAGCAGTGGAGCAGCGTGTCTGGTCTCTGCTATGGGGAAAACAGACAGAGCTATCTGCGATAATGGTGTAGTTAGCATACATTGCACAGCTCAGCCGCACCTTCATCAAAAGTTCAGAATACGTTAAGTAACGTTCTGTCTTCAGTCCTGTTTATACCACAATGACCTGCTACCTTTCTTATCAAAACACACTGTTCATACACAGAATAATCTCCTGCTTATATTGTATTTAGTTAGTACAATTTGTGCTGTTTTACTCTCTCTCTCTGTCTCTCTCTATCCATCTATCTATCTGTCTATTTGTCTGTCTGTCGATTTTCTCTAGATATATTCACGACCAGAAATGATCGAATCAGCTTTTCGAGAAACTCCAAGAAAGAAATTTAAACAAATATATATAGGTATATATATATATAAATATATGTAGTCTCTCTCTCCCACTGGGTGCTATTCCTGAGTCTATAACCTGAAGTGTCTACGCTGCAGAAGTCAGACAGATTGCGGTTTGAAATAACAGTTAGAGGTCGGCCTGTGGGAGTCTCCCCCTAATCTTGACAGTAATCTGTGGGGCAGTTTACCCCCTCAGCTGTTCTTTATCCAGCTGGTCTTCTCCTACACTAGCAATCGCTCCACTTCCTGTTCCAATTACTCCTGAAACAGTGGGCTATTAAAGAGCGTTGGCTGTTTCTGAGGAGCTCTTTGTGTGTCTGTGTGATTGTCGTGTCCAGTAGCTCAGCAGTGGGTGGGCTTTGTGGGAGGAATGAAGAGCAGCCATGAGAGAGATTAAAGACCCTTGGAGACGCGTCCCTCGAACCGCTGGCTCTCCCCGCTTCCATTTTCCAGAACATTCCGCCGCA
>JAZGTI010001993.1:0-14799 GCA_036877585.1 Botia kubotai
GATTGGTGGAAACGTCACTCTTGTGGTTTGCTCCTGACATGCAATCTGTATTTACCTCTGTGTAAGTCATACGCTACTTAATTACGTTACCCTAAATTCAATCAAAAAGCACTCACACCTGACATTTAATCACTCTGTTTAAATGTTGCGCAATTGAAACTATTTGGTTAAAATCGATTTTCTTAGAAAGAGGAGATAGATCTGAACAATTCTACCTCTTAAACATGTTAGACACAAAAGCAGCGGGAAACACAGTAATGGCTACAT
Source organism: Botia kubotai (assembly GCA_036877585.1). Classification (NCBI taxonomy): domain Eukaryota; kingdom Metazoa; phylum Chordata; class Actinopteri; order Cypriniformes; family Botiidae; genus Botia; species Botia kubotai. The sequence goes on from JAZGTI010001993.1 coordinate 268, forward strand.
TCCTATATTGTCCTGTGTTTTAGACTGCGGTGCTCTGAAAATGGTTCTAACCCGAGACCTCAGAGATGGAAGAATTTCACGTTCAACTCTGTACATACCCAGCTAGCAAGCTTATGTTGTAGGAACATTCCCTTAATGTTTCCATTAAGCAACAAAAATGTTAAACATGTTCTTTTGAATGTTTTTTTGAATGTTTTAGGAACATTCAAAACATCCATTTTTTTAGACACTGTATTAACATTATTGCTTTGTTTTAGGAACAATATTTAAACATTTTTAATTTATTTAAAAGGTTTCAGTAATTATATGGGAATAGCATTTTGGTTTTATATGGTATATAACATTAAAGAAACGTTCTACTAACATTACTGCAAGAATGTTTAGATAACTTCGAGTATTTTCGAGTTTTTGATAACTTTTAGAGTATTCCCTGTTAGTTGGGGTATGCAGTTGATAAATATGAATGAGTCTAGGGAGTGTGTACTGTGTATTTACACCTTCAGTATCTGGTCAATGTTTTTAAAGCACCTCACACACTCGCTGGGATTTCGACTAGCCATTAGCGTGTGTGACAGCAGGTAAATGAGCCGCGCAGCTACTTTATGCATGAGAACAATGTGGGCGCATATTTCATTTGTCTCTGCTGTTGACCTTCAAAGCGATCTGATTGTTGAGCTTTCACTCAAAACTCTTTAACATTGAACCGTGCCACTCTCCACCCTGACACACTGAAACAAGAGCCCTTTGACTTGAGTACCGAAAGCTTCAAGCATTGCCCTGTTGATGCTCTGATAAACCAGTTACAGATTCATCATCAGGTAGTTTCCTTTCATGAGACATCTGGTGCATTTTGTTTTTCTTTTAATCAATGTTTAAATGTCAACGTTGCATGTTGCAGTTTTGGCCACGTGTGGCCACCGATTCCACAGAAATGTAAAAAGTAAATAAAAGTTTTGTAGCACGTCGCTGGTCGTTTGCTTACCATTTTTTTCAGGCGTTTTCTTTCTTCTGAAGGAATGTGTAAAGCTGTGAAATATTTATTATAAGTATCGACACATCTCAAAGGAATGTGTACCGTCAGGTGAAATATTTATCATGGATATTGACAAATCTAGCGATCACACAGATGGCTGAATGAAATGAGGATGGCTTCAAAAGGACTAAGTTACATCAATTGAACTGCGACAGAAAATCTGATGCCTCCGACTGCTTTCGCCATCGACAAAATAAACACGCTTTGCATTGCAATCACGCATTAAACAAAACACAGTAGCTCTTTTGTTTTCTTGTGTAGCGGCCAGTCAGACTTACATAAAAGAAAATAATCTAGAACTCACATACAATGTGTATTATATAATGGCTTTCTTATGTATTATATAATTCCTGCTAGTTTCTTTACATTTCTGTACACACCCCTGTGGACGCTATACAATACATTACTTTAAGAGAAACATCACTGTCATTTCAAATGCGCTGCATTAACGCATGCAAAGCCGTTACAATGCACCTTCCTGCCTCAAACTGTGAGCGTTTGCGCTGGACTCACAATCTTGCGTGAATGTACAATTAATGTCCTGATGTTAATTCCCTAAATTTTCTATATTCTTAAATTCATGTTTACAGTTCCTAGTAGTTTTACTAACATTCCTTTCATCATTTGCAGCTTTATTCATATTTTAATAAAAATATTTCATTAATATAAATATTTAATATCAATATTTTAATATTATATTATTCTAATTATTGTTTTACTGTCTGGTAAGCTCCAGCACACACGATTCCAGTCAGTGAAGTGGACTCTGATTCTAGATGGTGTTTGTGCTTTTAAAGTAAAATGTGTTCTAGAGGACAGTATACCTCACCTCAGACATTCTTCCTAAAGGACCAAAAGCCGTCGCACAACGGGATCCTCATTTTTTTCTGTTGCCATATGCCGGTGCTTTGTCAAAGGCCCCTGTTGTGGAGACCGGTCACAGTTCACATCTAACCTTTAGCGAGATTAGTCTCTCTGTGACCTATCCAGGATGATGGACTTCCTCCAGTCGCTGAAATACCAGCGATGTCTGTGGCATTATTTAAGTGAATGAGCGCACCCGTTCCCCCGTGAGGGCCTGGCGGTCCGGCTGACAGCAGCCTCCACCGCTCGGATGATACTCTACAATGTGATGATGCCTGTATTACACCATCAGCACTTTATGTTTTGATGTTGTTGTGTTTTTTTTGTTCCCGTTCGCCTGCATTCATTCTCTCAGGGTTTGATATCTGACCCGAGGCGATTCATTATGTGCTGCGTATTGTGTTCTCACCTTGAATTACTCTTTAAAGTAGCACAAGATCATGCAGTCTGCTAGCGAATGATCTGTCCTTTATCTGATTAAAGTAACAGTGCACCCAAAATGTTTTTTTACGTATGCAAACCCGGTGTGATGGGAGACTGCATTAGCAGCGTTTTTGTCCTTTACAGATTTTCAAGAACACTGAACGATTCAACAATTCTAAATTTGTTGTTATTTATACACATAAAAAAGCCGTGCAGTCTTTTCCCTAATTCACAAACATAAAAGCCGCTAATAGGGGTGAAAGATGAAAACGGCTGAAAATATTGTTTTAGGAGAGCTCACCGGAGGACAGAGATGTGAGGGAGGGTCATGGAAAACTCTTCATTAAATCAGGTGACCAGTTCACAAGAACAGTGTGTGTGCAGAATGAAAAGAAATGACGAGATCTTAAGGGAACAACATTTGGTAAGACTTGAAGAACCCAGAAATCTCTCCACTGAGGTTCTTTTAATATCGTTTAATATCGGAAGAGATAGAGCCCTTTGTCCAGGCAGATTACAGCTCCAAATATAACTCCTCGCACACTGATGATGCTCCTAATGCAGGAAAAAAAGTGAGCTGGTGATTCACACACACTGAAACTGAGGGTTTATCTGTATATCTGCCACACAGATAGACTTTGTTTAAGGGTGGTTTATATCACATAACCACTCATTTGTTTCACTAAAAGATCGTACGCGCAAGAGGGGGTGTGGTTGCGTGTTTGCGTGTGCTGTCAAAATAAGGTAAATCTGTTTATAAACACTGCAAAAAATTATTTGATCTGTTTTTTTATCTTACAATTCAGCATATTAATTTGTGCAGTTTGCCTCAGTTAAGTTGTGTGATTCGACTCATAATAATCATCATCATAATAATAATAATCTTAATTATCATAATATAATCTTTAATAATCATAATAATCTTTATGTTGGCAAACATGCGATGTGTGTGTGTATATATATATATATATATATATATATTCAGTATATTTGTGTGTATGTGTGAACACGGATGTGTATATGTGAATATGTGTGATATAGCTTTCTGGTCATGTAGTCATGTAACTACCAGAGGAGAAAAATATCAAGCATTTCCTATGACCTTTGATCAAAGAAGCTGTAAAATGCAGCCATTAGTATCCAACACCATAATATGAGGGTGGAAAATGATACACATATGGGTGGTAAGAAGTTATTGATGGTGTTTATAAAACCCCATAGGGAGTGTCATGTAATATCTGTGCCCTGCAGCAGACAGACATTGGACATTGATTGGAAAAGGATTGCGTTTTCCGATCGCAAATGAGATGATGCGCATTTGTCCGCTATTTTCATATTTTGTAAGTGATGTAAATGTATAATGTAAATTACACATACAGTATATTTGTGTGTATGTATATCTGTATATATATGTTTAGATATATACACCAATATGTTTAGTGGTTTTCTCATAGTACTTTTTGGCAAGGGTGGTAAACGTTGAATTTAAGCAACATTTAAAAGGTCAGCGAGGAACACAGTTGGATGGGAATGTTTCTTGACATGGTGTGAGCATGCGCGCAACCTTTCCGAGTTTATTTTTTAAAATCAATACTAGTTTGTTTTAGAAATCAATAAAGCTAGTTAACTTCGCCACGGCTTGCTGATTCAGAACAGTTGCTTTGTGAATCTGAAAATGGAGGTCACGAACTTACAGTATGCGGGAAAAATATGAAATTCTACCGTATCTTCCCTTTTTTCGTTGCTTTTTTCTACAAGCAATTTCGTCACCCCCCTGAGAATTGGCACGACTCTTTGGTTCCTATGCCGGCACTCGTCCGTAACATCCACATTGTTGATGCTTTTGTTTTATTATTCATAACAAGTCAACAGCTACTTGTTTAATGGTGTTTTCTGAGAGGCTGGAGAAACTGCAGACTGCATGTTTTGCTTACCAGCCTCGCCAGCAGGCCCCTATTAAGGGAGGAAGGGGGGTGTATGCAGAGTGCTTTTATATTAGGCCACTGCAGTCTTCTCTTCATCCACGTGAAAAAATGATTTGTCTTTTTTTGATAGCCCTGCTGGAGTCTGCCTGCGCAAGGAAACCAAATTACTCTGAGTAAATGGCCTGGTTGGTGTTAGCCCAGGAATCCAGGTCATGTGTATTTGTGTAAACAGTGGTCCTAAATCCAGCTCTCTAGAGATTTGTATTAAGTAATATACCGTCAGAGCTGCGGCCTAGGGGTTACCACCTGTGTTCTGCCCGTTGCTTATGCAAGTGATGGGTGTTCGAACCTGGCTACTGATGTCTAAAACGCATCATTTCCTGTCCGCACCCTAGTGTATCTTTTACTCTAGTATAGCTGTAATCTTCTGCCGATTAGTTGAGAAGATCTAAGATTGTTTTTTACTGCATAAACAAAAACTCTTCAGTAGTTGGGAAGCTTTTGGTTATTATTAACAACAGATAAACTCCAAGTGTGGCAAAATCTCAGCCAAATTAAAAAGCACGGCCAATATACAGAGGAGTATGAATAACATAGTACAAAAGAGCATCGACTGAAACGAGCAGCTAAACAGTCACATGAAAAACCAGTTCTTGTATGTCCAACAGTCCTGCAACAAATAACAAAACTAACAGAACATAACTAGAACATGTACGAGTTGTGGGACAAGAACTGGCAGGTTGTGTGTGTGCTGGAATAAGAACCGGGGGAAGACTGACTGTTGTATTGAAGGAAGCTGTCTCGCTAAAGCTCACGCGTGTTTACATTCTGCTCACATCGGCTAAACCCCGCCTGCGTTTCTGCCTCTGGCGTCTGCAGCCTCGATTGAGGCTCACAAAGACTCTTTGAGCACTCAGTCTGCTGTCAAAGCACCTGTGATTTATCTAATGCTGTAAATGAAGGTGGAGGCTGGATTTTTATCAGGACACTGTGGCTTAGAGCATCATGTGTCATGACTTATTGAGGAGCCCTGTTATTCTGGGCTTGTAGGCAGCATTTGATGTGTCTGAATATTGAATAGACATCACTGCTTGGAATGTTTTCTTGAAATTGCAGCTGATATTTTAATTGCGTTGAGCTGAAATATTAAACGAACTGGTTATTTTTGTTGGCTGTATGTATACAGCGGCGTCAGAAAGTCTGAGATCACAAATTAAACTTTGTTTCTGTTTAATACTTCTTAAAATTCTTTAATCAGCATATTAATGTAGATGAATTAACGTGAATTTCTGGTGTTAGTATTTGGTCCCCACAGTAATCTATGATGTCCCACCTTAATTTGTGAACGTTCCAAAGAGCCTTTTGTGTGTTTCAATGTGATCGAGGACATGTGATTTTTTGTACACTTACACTGTGACACGTTAACTCCTTTGAACAAAAGGTAATATTTCCTTGATTACAGTGATTACAATTCTGTACAGTGTCACAGACTTACTTACATTTGACCAGAGACAGTCAAGAATAGTATATATTTATATCTTATATACATCTTCCTAATTTTACAAAATAACATTAAATCTTTGTTCATTTACGGGTTTATATGAAACAAACACCTGATTTTCAATGTGGTCTTAGATTTTGGACGCATTTATGTGACATTTACATTCATATGTTCAGCACACAGTTTGTTCAAAGTGACTTAGAATAGAGCGTTCAGGCTTTAATAAGTACATCCATTCCCTGAGACCTTGCCGTTGCTGCCATTGTGTTGTGACTATCTGCCTTGCATTTAACCCCTTCCCTTCCTGTTGTATCACCTATTTACATCATTAAACACAAGACATATCTTGCATGTAAGGTCACGGCAGCCCAGATAAAGCAGGGAATGTGTGCTTATTGGGTGACTAGCCTTGGTTGACGCTCAATTCTAAAGCCATTATCATTGGAGTGGATCCTGTCTCGTACAGCTGTACTTTTAGCCACATAGTCATGAAGAATTCCTTCCTGATCGCATTATACTGTGGCTTCCCTTCTTCTTACACCGTTTCTCTATATGGTCGACTAGCTATACGTTTATCGCCCCGGAACACGGACCGCATAGTCATGATAATTCTTATCCCGTTTCATAATGTCTGCTATGCAATCTCTTCATCTGCTGCCAATGGAAAAATGGGACAGCACATTATCTACGGCAGAGTATTATAAGAGATTATCCCTGACAGATCTTCTTCCTCACAGGCTTCGGCCCACTTGATATTTCTACCACCTGTGACTGTTGTCCGCTGGGCACAAGAATTATTGCCGTTGTATTTTTCTCTGCTCTGTAAATTAATCATGTGAGGAATGACTCTGAATCTAACTGAACGGTGACCCCCAAAGAGGCCTAAGACAGCATGCATCATTAAAACAGAGACGTGCTATTTGACACCAAAAACAAGTTTGCATGCTCGCCCCACCAGTTTGATATGTCTTATCGCGCCAAATCACGCTCCCGGCAAACAGGAGGGCTTTGGCTGTCTTCGGAATGCTTGACGGATGCAGGCGGGCGGCGAAAAGCCAGCTGACCTCTTCGTGAAGCGAACGGGGACTGCTGACGAGACGAAAACGCGAATTAGCATTGATCATTTTTGCGCAACGCGCCACGTTAATGACTTGAGCCTTGCAGGGCTTGTTAGACGGCACGTGAAAATAGATCATAACGGTCGTGCGAGCGTCCCAGAAGTCCACCAATTCTCAATTGTTTCTCAAACGGCCCGCGCTTCTTAGTACAACCAAGGACAATGAATTTAGGGTCGTTAATGTTGTTTTTCTCCTGGGATGGCGATTTCATAAGGAAGTTTATTAATGGTGCCGGAACTTCAACCTTGCGTCGTTTTTCGCCATCCTAAAATAGGTGTAATTTGTACTGTAAACTTTTACCCCCTTGTTAAATGATGATAAATCTGAGCAACGTGTATTTCACTTCACTAATATAAGTGTATTAAATTCTTCGCAAAGGACGCCGGTACACAGAGGTAGATTTGAAAGAATTGATTGGACGAGGTATGAAAACAGGTAGCATGCGGGGAATCAGATCTGCAGGTCAAATCAAGTTCTTCCCCCGTCGCGCGGCTAAAGTTTCATCATCCGTTTCGCATTCTCACCAGTTATAGATCACCCTCATACATCTCATAAGGGAAGACATCAAACAAATATCCGGCTATTGACCTGTCCTCCCAGACTTGATTGAGACTCATAGCGAGCCACTGGAACAGAATGACAAACAAAGGAGGCAGGAGGTTCAAAAAAACGGAAACCAAATCGATAGAGATGACTGAAATGACGAAGGACTTGAAGGTCAAAGCTCGCGGTCCCTCCGAGTAGATAATACAGGAACATAATCAATCTCATCTAATTTAATCTCTCCCCCCATCTCAGACCTGATCTGCAGTCATTTTTTCATCCGTGGTCAGATCTTTTCATTTTCAGCTCGGCGACAGAACCGCTCTCGGATGTTATAATAGCGAAGCAGAGAAGTGAGTTAAAAGAGCTGAAGAACAGAATTGACACTTGATAACAATACCGTTCAAACAATAACAGTTCAAAACAATTCTGGTAAAACAGTGTTCATTCAAAACAATACTGATGATTTAAATCAATACTGATGATTAAAATCAATACTGATGATTTAAATTAATAATGATGATTAAAATCAATACTGATGATTAAAATCAATACTGATGATTCAAATCAATACCGATGATTCAAATCAATACCGATGATTTAAATCAATACCGATGATTCAAATCAATACTGATGATTTAAAACAGTTATTACTTTAAAACAATTCTGATACTTTAACCAGTACTAATACTTCTAAACAGTACAAGACAATAGTGAGAGAAAACTGAAGCTGCATGAAAAGATTGTTGTAAATATTCATTCCAACAGGTAACTATTCATTGTTAAGGGGAGCTGTTAAGTGCTGCGTTCACAGAACGTTGCCTCAATGTTTTGAATTATTTTTTTCTTAGTTTGATATTATCAATGTCGTATTGCAGCATTCCTTTATCATTCATAAACCACAAGGTGACCTACACTCAACGAAATGTCAAAAATATTACCCTCATTTGCTACAGCGCTGCACATAAACCACCCGAGCCACCAGGGCCCGTAATTTGTAGAAGCAAAAACAGCAGCGCTGACCCTCATAAATTAAAGTGGGTATTCGACAGCTCTGATGTGCTTTAAAGAGTATTGGATTCCTGTGAGGTGGATGGATTGCACAAAGCTGCCTCAAAAGAGGGAGACTATAGCTGTTTCTCTCCCTCTATCACATTTGTTGCCCTTTCCGAGTGTATCACCTCGCCTATCAAATCATAATCTTGTTCAGAGATACACCCGGCTGAAAATGAAATATGTTTGCAGGTTTGTAAATGTATCGCACGCTTTTCCAGCGCAAGGGCGTAGAACCAATACTTTTAGCACAATCCAAACATCGCCTTTGGCATCTGAATATGTGTTTGGGTTTTGCTGCCGTAAGCCAGCGAGGATTTTTTCCATATCTCTCTTAGTCGTGCACTCTCGGCATGTCTATCTCTTCCTCTCCAATTTCCTTGACTCGTGGGAGATAGAGCAAGCGCACCCTCAGCATCCACACGGCAGTTGATCAGCTGTGAGCAGGCCTGTAGGCACTGAATCCTGTGTCTGCTTTTTTTGGAGCAATGAATTATTAATACTTTACTGATTTTTCAAGTTACAGTTCCTCCTCCTCACCTCACTTACGTTGTGTTTTTTCTAATCTCTCTTTGTCTCTCTCCCCCTCTCTAGCACGCTCTCCCTCGCACGTTCCGCGGCTAACAAAGCTGACTTTACATAGGAAGAACACGGCTCATTCCACTTGCAGTTGAATGGAAATAAAAGAGAATCTGTGACCTTGGAAGATGAAGATGTTGTTGCCATGGGAACTCTTAATCCTGTTGTCACTCAAGAGCTGCCTAGCAGGTACGATATCCCCTGAGTTACTTTGATAGCTCACCTGTTCTGCATAGTCCCCACTTTAGCAAAGAGATTGGCTTTTCATGCTTCTGTCTAATCATTTTCGCATTTCTCTAGAGACAGATGCATGCTGGGAACGCGCTCCTGTGGGTTGCCCCAGCAGGACGTTAGTATTGGCACAGTTCCTGATTTCCTCTTCAGCAGGAACTTCAACTTTTTTTTAGAAAACTCTGTTTGTTTAGAACACCCAACTTTTATTTATCTATATTACAGTTAACAATTGTGGGTTGTAGGAATGTTTCCCTAATGTTTCCCTTAAATAATAAAAATGTTAAAAACATTATTTTGAAAGTTCTAGGAACGTTCAAAAGTATTAACGCTATTGTTTGGTTATAGGAACAAAACATTTTTAATTGTAACATTGTTACTGTAACTTTTTAACTGTAACATTTTTAAAACATTCCACTAACAACTTATGAATAACGTTTTGATATATACGATGTAAAACTTTTATTTTACTTTTATTTTATTATATACAATTTAAAAAAACTTTATGACAGGAATGTTTTTGATAACTTTGAGAGAACTTTTAAAGAACATTGGCCAATGTTCCGAGAACATTCCCTGTTAGCTGAGATTTACAGAATGTTTGAATGATCCAGGATTTGGTTGGTCCACATCAGTGTTGGGGAAACTACTTTGTAACTACCTGAAAAAAATCTTTTTTAAAAATCTGAAAAGGTTTTTTTTAACTTAATTCAAACGAACCGTTAAGCTAATAGATAATAGAAATAATCAGTCAAACTAGATAAAAGAATACATAATAGAAATTCAGCCAAACTTTAAAATATTATCTGGGCAATAACGGAGACACCCTGTTAGTTCACGCATTGTCCCGGCATGTTCTGTTGCGTGCTTGCATGCACAAAAATAATGTGACGTAACATGTCGTCATGCTACAAACTACGCTAAAGAAACCGCTAGTTACTAGTAAGGCTACATTAGTCTGAAAACAGCAGAACTATTGTCATGCTACTAAAAAACGTATTAGCGCTAGATGTGTTGCGACTTTTAGTTAATTGCTCCCCAACGCCGGTCGTTATTCTCTGCACTTACACTGGTGACATGCGCGGCTAAACCCGCCGCCACGTCCAGCATCCAGCCTCTCCATAATTAGACCCTGTCAGGAGTCAAGTGTGTAAAGTATTTCATGTTTCCATAAAGAGTGCTTATTTCTCGGCACATTTTGGACCGCTGTAAGGGAGGAACAGTCTGGAGAGGCAGGTGCCCTATTTAAACCTACTAAAGTACCCCACTCGTCGCCTGTTCTAGTTATGGTCGTTGTTGTGCTACAGTAACTATGCCAACTCAAATGGCCATTTGCATTCAAGCCACATGTGCTCTTTTGATTGCACAGCTTGATATTCAGAAAGCTTAGCTGGAGAGTGGAAAGTGCGGCGCCTTCAGATGGAAGGGCAGCTGCTATTCAGTGCAGAGGACATTAGGAGACCAAATCCACGTTTCTAACAACCCGCCAGATTGGCAAAAAGGCAGATGTTTAATTTAAAGATAGCAGGTTTGTTTCATCATTTTTTTAAAGGTAGGGTAGGCCGTTTCGTAAAAGGCTAGCAATAGCAAGCTAGCTTTGAACGAGCGAGATCCCGCCCTCCCTTTATAGAGCGATCTCCAAAGCCACGCCTCCTCCAGAAAGTGAGTGGAGGTATAGAAATACATGACAGGCAAGTAGGACATCCTATCACGGTTATTACACGGTCCTGCGCCTTCCAGAGAAGATGAAAGATCAAAAAGTTGTGCTGTAATTAGTGGCTGTAAGTAACTGATGGGGTAACGTGACGATTAATTTCCTGTTGGTTCGAAGCCATTTGATCTTATAATAATAACGGATAGTGACATCACCGAAATAAATGCATGAAAACATTAAGATATTGAAAATGAATGTAGACGTACATATGTATATATATATATACCACTATTTAAAAAAATGTCAATCCAATAGCAGTATAAGATGATATAGCAACTGTACCCTAAACAATACATGCATAGGATAATGTACATTTAACTGGTCATGATGTCATGGGTGATGTTATTATACAAAGTCAGTAATATATTTATAATGAGTTAAGTTGAGTGTATACCTCATTAAAAGTGGCAATGCATCACGTTTTTGCTTACAAATGAACAAAAATCAGTTTTTGAGCAAGTACAAGACAGATGAGTGTTCAAACCAAAAATGTAATGTTTCAAACAGAGATGGCAGTAGAGAGACAAAAGTTATCGGTATGGATCGCAGCTTTAGCATATTGGCAACTACCTCTGGCCGCCCCTTATGTGGCATTGCGATAGTAATAATAATAACCATCACCATCATCATCATCATCATTATGATCTTTCACTCAAAAGCTGAGTATGCTAATCTTCAATTACATATTCAGAAGCAGAGGTGATACATGGTTCATTTTCCTGTGGTCAAGTCAGTGGTGGAAAACGTGTGCTACAATAAACATTCTCTCTCGGAGTGCTTCATTAATTGCTATCATTTAAAGGGCACACAAAAGATAAAAGAATAAAGGTAAAATCTCCCACAGCGTTAGGATACAAGGGCCCTCACCCCAGGTGAACACGCCTGGACACTTCCATTAGTCTGATGATGTGGGAGGGGGGAGTTTTTCTCTTTTGTCCTCGTCAAGGTTACAGACCTGTAAAAAACAAGAATCTCACTCACCCAGAAAGAAAAAAATCACAGGTGACTTGTATCGGCGAAAGATATTTTTCTTTACAGTAGAAAGCACAATTCGTTTGCCTGAGAAGGGGCCGACATTTTTCGAAGAGCTTGTTTATTCATTTAAGAAATGATACATTTCACTAGAGTAATTACCACAACATGGGGTAATTAGGGAGGTGGATTGGTGTCTTGGCAGCAGTCAACCGAAAACAACAGACCTGGCCACGCTGCCATCATGCGTATTATGGGCCTGCCAACGGGAAGACGTCATGTTGATATGATATCTGCTTCGAGTGGGGAAATGAAAGCCATTCCTGTCTGGCTCGTGTTTACGTTACAGATCTAATGAGCTAGGAAGTTGCTGGAAATGAATAAATCTGCACATGAAATAGAATGGGGAGCCGATGTGTTCACACCTGTTTTTTAATCCAGATTCACATTCCAGATTTGCAGGTAATGATTTATTCATTGGATGCCACTTAAAACTTGTCATGCTGTTTCTTTGTAGAGAGAATTATTCGACATGGCCCGGTGTTTACCCAAGAGCCCAGTGAAAGTGTTTTTCCTGTAAGCGTGGAAGACAACAAGATATTTATCAACTGCAAAGCCAAGGGGAGTCCAGCACCACATTACAAGTATGAACAATCATCTTGAAATCAGCCTGAATGCTCAGCATTCAATTCACAAATGGAATAAACGTTTAATTCGTGTCGTCTTATGTAGACGTATTCTGAGTGGGGGGGATTCAAAATGATCCTGCAGTCACGAATCTGCTTTCACTGTTTTATCAGGTGGAAATTTAACAGGAAAGATCTCGACATTGACGCGGACTCAAGCTACAGTCTTGTTGAGGGAAACCTGTTGATCAATAACCCACTGGCAACAAAACATGGAGGAGTTTATCAATGTATCGCCACAAATGCATTCGGAACCATCCTTAGCCGCGAGGCCAAAGTAGAGTTCGCATGTAAGTAACATTCAAATATGTCTACAAACTTATCAAACATACAGACTATAAATCTGACAAAACAAGCATCTCAATAACCTTGGCAACCACATGTCGGCAAATTTATTATTGCTTGCTTATTAGTCATATTGCTAATAAACTGTGTAGTGAGGCCTGCTGTATACTTAGACATACTGTATTAACTATCTTGTACTCCAAGTGTCATTTGAAAGAAAGACAATTGTCGTATTCAAACAGTACTTTTCAAAAGATGTTTTTAATGTATAACACAACAATAAATATGTGAACTATTAGATACGTTATAAGGCAAACGTGTTTGGATGTGTCAGATATGCAGTTAGTCTGCTAACCTGCTGAAGGAACCCTGGGGAACTTCAGAGAAAGACATTAGATAGTCTTCATCCGCTCACAAACAACATTTAATAAATATGTCTAGCCGCATTTGTTTGCACATGCTTGGTTTGATAGTTTGTGATTTGCTATTGCATTTAAAATCGTACATGTGTTTGAAGGGCCACTGTATGTCTGCATATACATATATACATAAATATAAACCACTGCTGTACACGTGCCTCATACCAAACAGACAAAGCAGGAGTTCTGGGAAACAATCCCAGAAATGATCCCTGCATTACCCCAGTGCTGGATGTCATATTTGCCCGGTCCTTCCCATACTGAAGAGTGGCATTTCCAAAGGTCTCTGCTCTGTGCGCTTCTCTGTTGCACATGGGCGCGATGACACCACCTTTAATGAAGTCTAATGGCAGCCCCATTATTTTGTTTTCCCAGACCTGCAGAATTTCAGCAGCAAAGCCCGAAGTCCAGTATTAGTAAGGGAAGGACAGGCCGTCGTTCTCCTGTGTGGTCCACCGCCCAATTTTGGAGGTACTCTTCGCGTTCTCTGTTCTTACATGGATCCACCTGTGCACACAAATCCACAGAACAGCTAAAATGACAAGCACCGCCACTATTCTTACAATACATTTGATGTGAAAATTCGTTGTGAAATTGTTCGCCAAACGTGTTGACCTATTTTCACGGCGGGTTTCTTGATCAATTCGAGGGCCATATTTAGCCCGAGACGCCGTGGAACAATACAGAGCAAACCCAAGGTTAAGAATTCACAGTGAACGGCAATTTAAAGCTGTTAGCTCCGCTCTGCTCGCTTAGTATGTACGGTACATGTTGCCCCAGATTATATCTTAATCATCTCACATTGGAAACAAATCAAGCCTTCAAATGACCCGCGCACAATAGCCGGGCCCCGGAGTTCCTTCTCTTGTGTTCCAGCTCCAGCTTGGTGGCATTTAGCTTCCCTTCCTTCGTCTTAATGGCACTTGTGCCCTTGTGGTCATTTGGAAAGGTTATTTTCTTAAGCCCTGGCCTTCTGTTGAAGGGTAATAAAGGCATGTGGCGGCTGGTTTAAAGCAGCACGTCTCTTTATCCTCCGGTCCAGCTGTGCGTATCTTCCGTGTCTGTGTACGGCTGATTAGTAGCCCCTCAAAGAGCCACACACACACGCCAGAGGTGCAATTTCACGCAACCGCGCCGGCGTTCTGCCATTCCGACACATTTCCAGAGCAATCAATAGCCTTAAGCG